>SIJG01000039.1:1188824-1333141 GCA_023374025.1 Heterodera schachtii
TTGTTTTATTTGTTTCGTTTAAGAAATAAAATCAAAAAGAAAATTAAATTTTCGCATCATCATAGTCTTGAAAATAAAAGGGAATAAAAAGCAAAATATCTGTGAATTACAAAAAAACACGACCCAAATGTGAAAAAAAGTGCCAAAGTTATATTGATTAAAATAAATGAAAAACATAAAAAATCGTAACAATATGTATGATTAATTATTAAAATGATGCGTTTTATTGTTCATAATTTTTCTGTCCCTTTCTTTCACCAAGCGATACTCTAGCAAAGCCGATAAAAAAACGCAATATAATTTAGCTTTTGAAAACAAAACTGTTTCAGCGAAAATTTTTAAATTTTACTGCCTACCTTCTCCAAAAACAAAAATAAAAGAAATTATCAACTATTTATAAATTAATTTTGCTTGTTTTATTTGTTTCGTTTAAGAAATAAAATCAAAAAGAAAATTAAATTTTCGCATCATCATAGTCTTGAAAATAAAAGGGAATAAAAAGCAAAATATCTGTGAATTACAAAAAAACACGACCCAAATGTGAAAAAAAGTGCCAAAGTTATATTGATTAAAATAAATGAAAAACATAAAAAATCGTAACAATATGTATGATTAATTATTAAAATGATGCGTTTTATTGTTCATAATTTTTCTGTCCCTTTCTTTCACCAAGCGATACTCTAGCAAAGCCGATAAAAAAACGCAATATAATTTAGCTTTTGAAAACAAAACTGTTTCAGCGAAAATTTTTAAATTTTACTGCCTACCTTCTCCAAAAACAAAAATAAAAGAAATTATCAACTATTTATAAATTAATTTTGCTTGTTTTATTTGTTTCGTTTAAGAAATAAAATCAAAAAGAAAATTAAATTTTCGCATCATCATAGTCTTGAAAATAAAAGGGAATAAAAAGCAAAATATCTGTGAATTACAAAAAAACACGACCCAAATGTGAAAAAAAGTGCCAAAGTTATATTGATTAAAATAAATGAAAAACATAAAAAATCGTAACAATATGTATGATTAATTATTAAAATGATGCGTTTTATTGTTCATAATTTTTCTGTCCCTTTCTTTCACCAAGCGATACTCTAGCAAAGCCGATAAAAAAACGCAATATAATTTAGCTTTTGAAAACAAAACTGTTTCAGCGAAAATTTTTAAATTTTACTGCCTACCTTCTCCAAAAACAAAAATAAAAGAAATTATCAACTATTTATAAATTAATTTTGCTTGTTTTATTTGTTTCGTTTAAGAAATAAAATCAAAAAGAAAATTAAATTTTCGCATCATCATAGTCTTGAAAATAAAAGGGAATAAAAAGCAAAATATCTGTGAATTACAAAAAAACACGACCCAAATGTGAAAAAAAGTGCCAAAGTTATATTGATTAAAATAAATGAAAAACATAAAAAATCGTAACAATATGTATGATTAATTATTAAAATGATGCGTTTTATTGTTCATAATTTTTCTGTCCCTTTCTTTCACCAAGCGATACTCTAGCAAAGCCGATAAAAAAACGCAATATAATTTAGCTTTTGAAAACAAAACTGTTTCAGCGAAAATTTTTAAATTTTACTGCCTACATTCTCCAAAAACAAAAATAAAAGAAATTATCAACTATTTATAAATTAATTTTGCTTGTTTTATTTGTTTCGTTTAAGAAATAAAATCAAAAAGAAAATTAAATTTTCGCATCATCATAGTCTTGAAAATAAAAGGGAATAAAAAGCAAAATATCTGTGAATTACAAAAAAACACGACCCAAATGTGAAAAAAAGTGCCAAAGTTATATTGATTAAAATAAATGAAAAACATAAAAAATCGTAACAATATGTATGATTAATTATTAAAATGATGCGTTTTATTGTTCATAATTTTTCTGTCCCTTTCTTTCACCAAGCGATACTCTAGCAAAGCCGATAAAAAAACGCAATATAATTTAGCTTTTGAAAACAAAACTGTTTCAGCGAAAATTTTTAAATTTTACTGCCTACCTTCTCCAAAAACAAAAATAAAAGAAATTATCAACTATTTATAAATTAATTTTGTTTGTTTTATTTGTTTCGTTTAAGAAATAAAATCAAAAAGAAAATTAAATTTTCGCATCATCATAGTCTTGAAAATAAAAGGGAATAAAAAGCAAAATATCTGTGAATTACAAAAAAACACGACCCAAATGTGAAAAAAAGTGCCAAAGTTATATTGATTAAAATAAATGAAAAACATAAAAAATCGTAACAATATGTATGATTAATTATTAAAATGATGCGTTTTATTGTTCATAATTTTTCTGTCCCTTTCTTTCACCAAGCGATACTCTAGCAAAGCCGATAAAAAAACGCAATATAATTTAGCTTTTGAAAACAAAACTGTTTCAGCGAAAATTTTTAAATTTTACTGCCTACCTTCTCCAAAAACAAAATAAAAGAAATTATCAACTATTTATAAATTAATTTTGCTTGTTTTATTTGTTTCGTTTAAGAAATAAAATCAAAAAGAAAATTAAATTTTCGCATCATCATAGTCTTGAAAATTAAAGGGAATAAAAAGCAAAATATCTGTGAATTACAAAAAAACACGACCCAAATGTGAAAAAAAGTGCCAAAGTTATATTGATTAAAATAAATGAAAAACATAAAAAATCGTAACAATATGTATGATTAATTATTAAAATGATGCGTTTTATTGTTCATAATTTTTCTGTCCCTTTCTTTCACCAAGCGATACTCTAGCAAAGCCGATAAAAAAACGCAATATAATTTAGCTTTTGAAAACAAAACTGTTTCAGCGAAAATTTTTAAATTTTACTGCCTATCTTCTCCAAAAACAAAAATAAAAGAAATTATCAACTATTTATAAATTAATTTTGCTTGTTTTATTTGTTTCGTTTAAGAAATAAAATCAAAAAGAAAATTAAATTTTCGCATCATCATAGTCTTGAAAATAAAAGGGAATAAAAAGCAAAATATCTGTGAATTACAAAAAAACACGACCCAAATGTGAAAAAAAGTGCCAAAGTTATATTGATTAAAATAAATGAAAAACATAAAAAATCGTAACAATATGTATGATTAATTATTAAAATGATGCGTTTTATTGTTCATAATTTTTCTGTCCCTTTCTTTCACCAAGCGATACTCTAGCAAAGCCGATAAAAAAACGCAATATAATTTAGCTTTTGAAAACAAAACTGTTTCAGCGAAAATTTTTAAATTTTACTGCCTATCTTCTCCAAAAACAAAAATAAAAGAAATTATCAACTATTTATAAATTAATTTTGCTTGTTTTATTTGTTTCGTTTAAGAAATAAAATCAAAAAGAAAATTAAATTTTCGCATCATCATAGTCTTGAAAATAAAAGGGAATAAAAAGCAAAATATCTGTGAATTACAAAAAAACACGACCCAAATGTGAAAAAAAGTGCCAAAGTTATATTGATTAAAATAAATGAAAAACATAAAAAATCGTAACAATATGTATGATTAATTATTAAAATGATGCGTTTTATTGTTCATAATTTTTCTGTCCCTTTCTTTCACCAAGCGATACTCTAGCAAAGCCGATAAAAAAACGCAATATAATTTAGCTTTTGAAAACAAAACTGTTTCAGCGAAAATTTTTAAATTTTACTGCCTATATTCTCCAAAAACAAAAATAAAAGAAATTATCAACTATTTATAAATTAATTTTGCTTGTTTTATTTGTTTCGTTTAAGAAATAAAATCAAAAAGAAAATTAAATTTTCGCATCATCATAGTCTTGAAAATAAAAGGGAATAAAAAGCAAAATATCTGTGAATTACAAAAAAACACGACCCAAATGTGAAAAAAAGTGCCAAAGTTATATTGATTAAAATAAATGAAAAACATAAAAAATCGTAACAATATGTATGATTAATTATTAAAATGATGCGTTTTATTGTTCATAATTTTTCTGTCCCTTTCTTTCACCAAGCGATACTCTAGCAAAGCCGATAAAAAAACGCAATATAATTTAGCTTTTGAAAACAAAACTGTTTCAGCGAAAATTTTTAAATTTTACTGCCTATCTTCTCCAAAAACAAAAATAAAAGAAATTATCAACTATTTATAAATTAATTTTGCTTGTTTTATTTGTTTCGTTTAAGAAATAAAATCAAAAAGAAAATTAAATTTTCGCATCATCATAGTCTTGAAAATAAAAGGGAATAAAAAGCAAAATATCTGTGAATTACAAAAAAACACGACCCAAATGTGAAAAAAAGTGCCAAAGTTATATTGATTAAAATAAATGAAAAACATAAAAAATCGTAACAATATGTATGATTAATTATTAAAATGATGCGTTTTATTGTTCATAATTTTTCTGTCCCTTTCTTTCACCAAGCGATACTCTAGCAAAGCCGATAAAAAAACGCAATATAATTTAGCTTTTGAAAACAAAACTGTTTCAGCGAAAATTTTTAAATTTTACTGCCTACCTTCTCCAAAAACAAAAATAAAAGAAATTATCAACTATTTATAAATTAATTTTGCTTGTTTTATTTGTTTCGTTTAAGAAATAAAATCAAAAAGAAAATTAAATTTTCGCATCATCATAGTCTTGAAAATAAAAGGGAATAAAAAGCAAAATATCTGTGAATTACAAAAAAACACGACCCAAATGTGAAAAAAAGTGCCAAAGTTATATTGATTAAAATAAATGAAAAACATAAAAAATCGTAACAATATGTATGATTAATTATTAAAATGATGCGTTTTATTGTTCATAATTTTTCTGTCCCTTTCTTTCACCAAGCGATACTCTAGCAAAGCCGATAAAAAAACGCAATATAATTTAGCTTTTGAAAACAAAACTGTTTCAGCGAAAATTTTTAAATTTTACTGCCTACCTTCTCCAAAAACAAAAATAAAAGAAATTATCAACTATTTATAAATTAATTTTGCTTGTTTTATTTGTTTCGTTTAAGAAATAAAATCAAAAAGAAAATTAAATTTTCGCATCATCATAGTCTTGAAAATAAAAGGGAATAAAAAGCAAAATATCTGTGAATTACAAAAAAACACGACCCAAATGTGAAAAAAAGTGCCAAAGTTATATTGATTAAAATAAATGAAAAACATAAAAAATCGTAACAATATGTATGATTAATTATTAAAATGATGCGTTTTATTGTTCATAATTTTTCTGTCCCTTTCTTTCACCAAGCGATACTCTAGCAAAGCCGATAAAAAAACGCAATATAATTTAGCTTTTGAAAACAAAACTGTTTCAGCGAAAATTTTTAAATTTTACTGCCTACCTTCTCCAAAAACAAAAATAAAAGAAATTATCAACTATTTATAAATTAATTTTGTTTGTTTTATTTGTTTCGTTTAAGAAATAAAATCAAAAAGAAAATTAAATTTTCGCATCATCATAGTCTTGAAAATAAAAGGGAATAAAAAGCAAAATATCTGTGAATTACAAAAAAACACGACCCAAATGTGAAAAAAAGTGCCAAAGTTATATTGATTAAAATAAATGAAAAACATAAAAAATCGTAACAATATGTATGATTAATTATTAAAATGATGCGTTTTATTGTTCATAATTTTTCTGTCCCTTTCTTTCACCAAGCGATACTCTAGCAAAGCCGATAAAAAAACGCAATATAATTTAGCTTTTGAAAACAAAACTGTTTCAGCGAAAATTTTTAAATTTTACTGCCTATATTCTCCAAAAACAAAAATAAAAGAAATTATCAACTATTTATAAATTAATTTTGCTTGTTTTATTTGTTTCGTTTAAGAAATAAAATCAAAAAGAAAATTAAATTTTCGCATCATCATAGTCTTGAAAATAAAAGGGAATAAAAAGCAAAATATCTGTGAATTACAAAAAAACACGACCCAAATGTGAAAAAAAGTGCCAAAGTTATATTGATTAAAATAAATGAAAAACATAAAAAATCGTAACAATATGTATGATTAATTATTAAAATGATGCGTTTTATTGTTCATAATTTTTCTGTCCCTTTCTTTCACCAAGCGATACTCTAGCAAAGCCGATAAAAAAACGCAATATAATTTAGCTTTTGAAAACAAAACTGTTTCAGCGAAAATTTTTAAATTTTACTGCCTATCTTCTCCAAAAACAAAAATAAAAGAAATTATCAACTATTTATAAATTAATTTTGCTTGTTTTATTTGTTTCGTTTAAGAAATAAAATCAAAAAGAAAATTAAATTTTCGCATCATCATAGTCTTGAAAATAAAAGGGAATAAAAAGCAAAATATCTGTGAATTACAAAAAAACACGACCCAAATGTGAAAAAAAGTGCCAAAGTTATATTGATTAAAATAAATGAAAAACATAAAAAATCGTAACAATATGTATGATTAATTATTAAAATGATGCGTTTTATTGTTCATAATTTTTCTGTCCCTTTCTTTCACCAAGCGATACTCTAGCAAAGCCGATAAAAAAACGCAATATAATTTAGCTTTTGAAAACAAAACTGTTTCAGCGAAAATTTTTAAATTTTACTGCCTATCTTCTCCAAAAACAAAAATAAAAGAAATTATCAACTATTTATAAATTAATTTTGCTTGTTTTATTTGTTTCGTTTAAGAAATAAAATCAAAAAGAAAATTAAATTTTCGCATCATCATAGTCTTGAAAATAAAAGGGAATAAAAAGCAAAATATCTGTGAATTACAAAAAAACACGACCCAAATGTGAAAAAAAGTGCCAAAGTTATATTGATTAAAATAAATGAAAAACATAAAAAATCGTAACAATATGTATGATTAATTATTAAAATGATGCGTTTTATTGTTCATAATTTTTCTGTCCCTTTCTTTCACCAAGCGATACTCTAGCAAAGCCGATAAAAAAACGCAATATAATTTAGCTTTTGAAAACAAAACTGTTTCAGCGAAAATTTTTAAATTTTACTGCCTATCTTCTCCAAAAACAAAAATAAAAGAAATTATCAACTATTTATAAATTAATTTTGCTTGTTTTATTTGTTTCGTTTAAGAAATAAAATCAAAAAGAAAATTAAATTTTCGCATCATCATAGTCTTGAAAATAAAAGGGAATAAAAAGCAAAATATCTGTGAATTACAAAAAAACACGACCCAAATGTGAAAAAAAGTGCCAAAGTTATATTGATTAAAATAAATGAAAAACATAAAAAATCGTAACAATATGTATGATTAATTATTAAAATGATGCGTTTTATTGTTCATAATTTTTCTGTCCCTTTCTTTCACCAAGCGATACTCTAGCAAAGCCGATAAAAAAACGCAATATAATTTAGCTTTTGAAAACAAAACTGTTTCAGCGAAAATTTTTAAATTTTACTGCCTACCTTCTCCAAAAACAAAAATAAAAGAAATTATCAACTATTTATAAATTAATTTTGCTTGTTTTATTTGTTTCGTTTAAGAAATAAAATCAAAAAGAAAATTAAATTTTCGCATCATCATAGTCTTGAAAATAAAAGGGAATAAAAAGCAAAATATCTGTGAATTACAAAAAAACACGACCCAAATGTGAAAAAAAGTGCCAAAGTTATATTGATTAAAATAAATGAAAAACATAAAAAATCGTAACAATATGTATGATTAATTATTAAAATGATGCGTTTTATTGTTCATAATTTTTCTGTCCCTTTCTTTCACCAAGCGATACTCTAGCAAAGCCGATAAAAAAACGCAATATAATTTAGCTTTTGAAAACAAAACTGTTTCAGCGAAAATTTTTAAATTTTACTGCCTATCTTCTCCAAAAACAAAAATAAAAGAAATTATCAACTATTTATAAATTAATTTTGCTTGTTTTATTTGTTTCGTTTAAGAAATAAAATCAAAAAGAAAATTAAATTTTCGCATCATCATAGTCTTGAAAATAAAAGAGAATAAAAAGCAAAATATCTGTGAATTACAAAAAAACACGACCCAAATGTGAAAAAAAGTGCCAAAGTTATATTGATTAAAATAAATGAAAAACATAAAAAATGGTAACAATATGTATGATTAATTATTAAAATGATGCGTTTTATTGTTCATAATTTTTCTGCCCCTTTCTTTCACCAAGCGATACTCTAGCAAAGCCGATAAAAATTAGCTTTTGAAAACAAAACTGTTTCAGCGAAAATTTTTAAATATTACTGCCTATCTTCTCCAAAAACAAAAACAGAAGAAATTATCAACTATTTATAAATTAATTTTGCTTGTTTTATTTGACCGGGACCCCGGATGACCGGGAATTCCCGGCCCGGTCCCGGTCCCGCTGCACTCTAGTATTTTCATAAATCCCGTAATCGGGCATATTTTTTTCGGTTGACGAAATTTCAACATAATTATTTTCGTATAATTTTATTTCATTAATATTTTTATGAAATAATTTTTTACGTTTTTTTCTTTTCTTTTTTCCGCGAGGACTGTCAGAATTTTTTTCTGAGACATTTATTTATTTTTTAAATGGACATATTTTTTTGTCTATAAATCATATTTTATTGGTAAACTTTTTTTAAAATTCAATGCGAAATTTTCAAGGAGTTTTTATTTTTCTCGATTAAAGTGAAAATTTTGCGCAATTGTGACTTTTATAACGGCTGCAAAAAAAAACTCAGTGCCCGCCGATTCGACTGGCACATGATTAACGGGTTCAGCTGTTAGCCCTATTTTTCATTGACAATTGAGGGCTATGGCAAAGATGCAAAGATAGATGAGTCATTTTCCGCGCGGTGCACTGCATTGCAAATATGATTTTTAACAGATTAATTAAAAATTTATTTTAAATATTTTCACGTATGACTATTTTATTTTTAAAAATTGAAAATTATATCTAAGAGAAAGGTCTATTGCGCTAACAGAGTTGCTTTGCTGCCGGCAATATGCAAATTTTTTTCGGTTTATTATGACTTCAAGTTTTCAAAGGTCTAAAAAATTTTATCTTAAAATTGAGGTAAACAAAAACCACTTTATAGGTTTTCTTACGCGCTGAAAATGATAGGCAATCATAATTTAGACGCGCTTTCAACTTTAAACCGTTTTTGAACCGGTTTTAAACTCAAGCTGAAGACTCAGTTTTCCAGGTGCTCGGATAGCGTCAGTTTGGCTTTATTCTTGAATTTTTAAATTTAACTCTTCAAGAGTTGTTGAATGATACCAAATTTGCCTTGTAGTATATCAGCTTCACATTAGCATCAAAAAAAAATCGCAAATCAAAAATAGAAAAAGAATAAAGGTGATAGGGTCAACGAAATGAGCAAAGGTCAAAATAATGGCGTCAAAAAGTCTGAACAAATTGAACTTTTTCAAAAGGTTCTTAAAAATCTGAAATAATTCCTACATGCTTATCTTTTGATGCTGAACAAAGAAGTCTTTTACACAACTTGATCAATCACTCTTTCATAGTGATCGGGACACCCTAAAATTCACTGAAAATCGAGGAAATTTTCTAAAAAAATTCCCAGGGGGTTGGAAATTTTTTCTATTGAAAAATAAGTAAGCCTGCCAGAAAGAAGACAAAATTCTCATTGGACGAATGGCTCAGTGTGCACGAACGCACGCTGGCATACCTGCGCGAAATCCCTCTGAGCTTTGGCAAACTCAGCGAATTGGTGAATGACCGAAATTAATGCCAACGGCTTATTTGACACTTTGTATGTTCTCGTTCAGAATCATCAGGAATCAAAAAACTCAAAGACCTTCGACCATTTTAGCAAATGCTGTTAGCAAAGTAAATTAGCCAAAACGCTAAAACAAATTAAAAAATATATATATATATAAACCTATATAATAGCCAGAAAAAGTAAATTTTGGATTTTTTTGACAATAAACTTTGGTCTTTCAACCCACGAGATGCGGTAAATATCGAAACTCATTACAGAAATTGTGTAACTGCGATTAAATGGGATGGCCCAAATTGGCGTTTTATTCTTCTTTTTTTGGCATTTTTACAGGTCAAATCCAATGACGGCGAATTTAACATAGTGGAAAGACACAAATGGGACAAGCCGGACCAGATGGCCAAACAGATGATATGTACAAATGCCGAATGTGGCACAGACGGAACACCTAAAGAGAGAGGCTGGGATTGATTAATAACGCGCGCAAAAACGACATAACTTGCTTTTTTGAGTTTCACAGGTAATAAACCTTTTTGAAACTTATTAGTAGGGTTATAAATTATATGGATTAACATATTTTTTCTGCGCATATGCTATGAAAAAAGGGGCTCAAAAATAGCATTTCTATGTTAAACTTTTTTGACTTGGAGAAAGTTTTTAGTCCATATAAATCCATATTTTGGGGGTTTTTGCGAATAAATCCATATTTCGCCATTTTTGGGTTTTTAGTCCATATTTCGGCCATTTTTGGCAAATTTTCACAAGAAAAATGAAAAAAATCAAAAAATACACCCCTAAAAAGATAATTTTTTCGAAATTTCGGAATTTTTTTAATCTATTTTGTCTACTTCAAAAAATTTTTGCTGCAAACAGTATGAGATTATTACAAAAATTTTGATAGTATTTGATTTATAATTGTAAAGCTAGAATTTAATAAAAATTGAAATTTTTTAAATGTTAAATCCATTTTTGTGCAGTTTTTAGCATATTTTTAAGTCTGTTTTAGCAAATATTTAATATAAATACATTTTTTGGAATTTTTTAGGCTTTAAAGTATATATTTTGGCAGTTTTTAGTCCATATTTTGGTCCATATTTGGCCATTTTTGAGCTTTTTAGTCCATATTTCGGACTTTTTAAGTCCATATTTTATGTCCATATTTTGCGTTTTTTAGTCCATATAATTTATAACCCTACTTATTAGCAAATCAAAAATGATAAAAATTTAAACCCTCTAAATAAAGAACTTATTTTCGAAAACATAGATTTGTTAGTGAAAATTTCATTTTAGCAGATAATATCTTTATATAATGGCTATCACTGCAAAATGTCATACATTAAAATTTTTACAAAAATCGGCGTGTTTGTTTAACTTGAAATATCGTCTTTTCAAATTTTTATAAACATGTGGATCTTTGTAAAAAAAATTGTACGTAATTGAAAAATTTTGAAATTTTGTAGCCTGTTTGTCCTTAAACTAAGGTATTTGTCTGAAAATTTTAAATCAACAAGAAAATCGATTTTTCAAAATTCAAGAATTCAATTGACTTATATTCCATTTTTATTCTGTTTACAACTAAGTCCTGATCGAAAATCAAATGTATAAATTTGCAGCTGCTGATGGAACTGATCTCAATTATAAATTAGAGCTTGCGAAGACTTATTCTTGTAAAGGTTTGGGTTAAAAATAAATAATATTTATTCAAATTTGGGCGTAGTGTTACCACAATTTGCCTTTATGGGAAATTGTGCACTCAAATTTTTCAGAAAAATCTCTTAATTATAGGAATTTTTAGAAATATTTCGTTTTAAAAAATGGAGTTAGAACTGTTGTTTCCAAGGATTAAATTCGATTTCAAGCAATATTTTTTAATGAATTCTTTTATTCGAAAACTTATAAAAATAGTATAAAAATTAAAAATAGTTAGAGTTTTTTATACGAGCCAAAATAACGACTTAAGAAAAACCGAAACTTTAAATTTTAAGTGAATAAATTATTTTCTCTTTTTGGTACTTTTCGGTTTTGTGACCCCCCCTGAAACTTTCAAATTTTGCGAAATTTTGCTTTTAAATTGTTATTTCCCGTTTATTATTTTTCGGTACTGAAGTGTCCATTTTCACTAGGACTTAGTTGTCCCAGTGCTCAAATGGCGTCGGTTCGAATTTTTACCTTGTTTTTTAGATTTAGCTCATCAAAAGCTTTCGAATGGTACCAAATTTGTGTGATTTTGACCGTTTTAAAAGGTCAGGTGCCTCCCTTTTCACTCAAATTTTCGAGTTTTAAACCGGTTCAAAAACCGGTTTAAACGCTTTGCCGCATATGATTTCATTGTAATTTATGAATTTCGAATTTTGGTTCGAATTCAGGTTCGGGATTCGGAAATTTTGAAAAATAAATGTTTATTCGTGATCAGCGCCCAAAATTATCATAGAAATGACTTTTTATTTGAAAGTTTCAGGGGTGGTCACAAAACCGAAAAGAACCCTCTTTTTTAATGAGTTCTTAAATAAAAATGAAAAATGCATACAATCGTTGAACATTTGGAAGCTTTTGCTTTTGGGAATATATTTTAAAAATTAAGTTTTTCAGCCTGGACAACTTCTGCTGGTATCATCACAAAGCTATTGATTGATTCGTTAAATTTAATCGAACAGACGTTTCATCTGTGGTTTTTGGTTTTAAATCGATTTGGACACTCGACTTCGTGATATTACCTTTTTAGTCGTTTTTAGCTCCTAATTAAACACTCCTTTTTTGGAAAAATCATAAAAATTTTCTCGTCATTTTTTAATATTACTTTCTTTATCTTATTTTTTTCAAAATTGCTACACATGATATAAAATCAAAACCCGAAAAATGTATAACTCGAAGTCAGTACATATAACGCAATTTTCTCAACAATAAAACAAATAAACAAAAAGAATAAATAAACAAAAAGAATAAATAAACAAATTCTTTCATTGCTTCGGGCAATCCTTATTCATATGGTCGTGACTACGACATATGGTACAAGTAGGTGCTGAAATATTAATAATATAGAAGAAAAATTTTTAATTTTGGTGTTAACCAATTCATAAAATCCTTTTTTTATCATTAAGTGAACATTTATATAACTCCAGCTTGAAAACAAAGGCGCAAAAAATCTCACGAAAATTGAACTTTTTATGAATTTTTGGAAAATTTTGAATTATTAATTCATAACGAATCGTTGGTCCATTGATGGCCAAAGCGCCACAATGAAAAATTTTTTGACATGTTGTACAAAAATAAATTTTTTGATAATTTAAAAAAAAATTTTTTACAATGTCAAAAAACCTTATTTCAGGAAAAAAGAAATTTGTTTAGATTTTTTCTAAAGCTCCAGTTAAAAAACAATAAAAAAAATTTGAAAACAAAAAATTTTTTCTTTTTTGTAATTTTCGGAGGAGAGGGAGGACGGTGTGTGGGGAAAGTTCTTCCCGAGGAAAACTCAATACATTCTCTCAATACATCCAAATTTAAGCTGTTACGAATAAAAAAAGTTGAGTTGGTGTTGGACGTAGTGGCGGTTGAGGCGGTGACCGGCACATCAACAGAATTGGTTGTGGCTTTGGCCGGCATCGAAACAGAAATGAGCGAAGCGGTGGGCGGGACCGAAAGAGAAACGGGCAAAGCGGTGGGCGGCATCGAAACAGAAATGTGCGGGTTGCGGGCGGTTTTCGGCACCGAAAACGAAGTGGTCGGGACAAAATGCGGCAGGTACTTAATTAATTATATAGCAAAATAATAAGATATTTAATTCTTTTACATTTTAAAAATAAAAATTATTTTTTTGAAATAAAAAAAGTTTTGCTTAAAATGGTTTTTAAAAAATTTGATGATTTTAAGCCTATTTTATGAAAAAATATATTTTGTGGTGGGGGATTGGCGCCGCCGGGAGAAATTTGAAAATTTTGATCATACAGATTTTTACAGAAATTGTCAATTTTAAGTCAAATTTAGCAAAAATTAAAAATTTTAGGAATGTTTTCCATAAAATTTACATTTTTACATTCGAAAAATTTATATGAAAAAACGCGCCGCAAAAAAACCCTTTTAAAATGTATACAATGGTCGTCAAATTTGCAAAAAATTTCATAAATCGGGTAATTTTTAGTGGAAATCTGTTAATTAATCAGAATGAATTTCACATTTTCCCTGCGGCGCCTATCGGCACCGCCGCACCTCTCCCCACCCCAATGTATACCAAGGTCTTTGTTTCTTTTGAAATCATTAACACCTTGTCGTTGAGTGCGTTCATGAAAACATCAGGGGCAATAAGTTCTTTGCCATTAGTTAATTTGTCCGCCACAAGGGCCATCTCCAGCGGAGTGGTCGGAAAACCTGAAACAAATGGTTGAAATATGAGAAAGGTTTTGTAGTTATTTTCAAAGCATTCCATTGAAATTGGCTATTTCGGTCAGGTCCATATCCATGATCGTAGGGGAAGGAATCCCCCCCCCCCCTCCCGAATTAAAAATAAACATGAAAAATTAACAAATTGAAAAATTTAACGCAATTTTGGTAAATAAATTCCATTGAATTTTACAATTCCCCGGCGGTCTGCGCCCCATTCCCCTCCCACCAATTCTACCACATTTTTGAAACGTTAAATTCAAAATTACTGATTATTTTGGTGAAAAGTGCCAAAATTCCTTTTTTTTCTGTTCGATGCAGAATTTTTGAAAATAATTCAGGAGAAAAGTTTTTATGACTACCGGCCTGATTTAGATGTAGAAATTTCATATTTTATATTTATAAACTTTCTTAACTCTCACAATTCATGTGACTGTTCTCTCAGCAGGGAGTGGAAGAAATGATTTTTACTGATCACTAGGAACCGAGACTCAAATAAATCAAAGGATTTGAGTTTTAACGCTTTTGATCAGAAGGCTGATATGCAGATGTTACCATATTACGGTAAAAAGTTTAAACTTTACCTGAGGAACAAATTTCGTTGATAAATTCCCTCCGGGTCACACTTCCGGCCCAATTTTTGCTGTTTTGCTTCTTTTTTGAACTTCGTTTTTTTTTAATCCGTTCGAAAACATCAGACACACAAGCATTTGTTTGAACGACCCAATTGACATAACGTTCCTGCCAATTTTCAATGGAGAAGTTTTTGAGGCTCTCCATTTCCTGAAAATCGAAACAACAATAAATCAATTAGCCAGAATTTTAATAGTATATTTAGTAATGTCCGAATGGAATCGGGGGGTTACTCCACATTTACGCCTCGGACATTTGCGCTCCAGACATTTGCACCTATGTCCAAAATCGGGTTCTAACTTATATTTTTTCAATCCGTGATAGACTAAACAGCTTTAAATAAGCGATTGAAAGCGATTGTATTCAATAATTTGATCGTCAGAAAAAATTTTTGGGACTCCTGTCAAAACGGGCAAAAAAAAAACACAAAAGAGTGACCAATTTTGAGTCTTAAAATTCTGTTTTTTGAAATAATTTACCATGAATTTGAAACCGTAGTCCTTGAAAATTAAAAAATCTATAAAAATTTTCAACCAGGAAATATTTGAATGATTTTTAAGGTACAAGTTATGCGTCCGATCAATGCCTCATTTTAAGTGATTATAAAAATATTTTGTTGAAAATTTTCAAATAAGCATAAAATTGAGAAAGTAAAAAAATATTTCTATTTATTAAATTCCGCTTTTCAGTTGTAAATGCGCCCTACACGGCCCGCTCAACCATTAAACATATAATTTCTGAGGAAACAAAATGACCTGCAGATGCTTCTCCCGTTTGTTCAGGTGAATATGATAATTTTCCAAATCAATTCGAATATTTTGAAAAATATTCTTGAGTTTTTCGCCGCGGCCAGCAGCATTGTCCTTACTGTAAAAAAATCACAATTCTTTCAGATGTGAGGTAAATCCAGGGCGCAAATGAATGAACATACTCCTTTTTCTCTTTTTTAGAGAACTTTCGACGCGTAACACTGCCGGTGCTGCTGCTACTGCTGGTGGCTACCAAAATTGGAAATATTTCATCAAATTCGGCGTGCCGCTGTTGCAAGTCCGCTTCAAACGCCGCCAGTTCATCCACAAATCTTGATAATTTAGTGAATGTGTGATTATGATCAAACAAAATTATTTGCTTTTAATTCGTTAAAGGCACAGACTAATCAGAAATTTTTTGAAAATTAATTTTTTTTATAAATTTCTCAAGAAAATTCCATTAAAATTGATTTTTTTTTTTTTTAATCTTTCGTTGACAAAAATGTCCCTATTAATAGAGGACTTTTTTGAAAAAATGCCAAAAAATATGTATATAAATCGCGATGGAAATACAGGATTGAAAGGGAAATCCGAGGCTCGGTCCCGATCCTACCCAAAATTTTTAAAATGCTTTTCGGTAGCAAAATAGCACGGCTTTTTAATGTTTTTTGATCAAGTGGCCATTGAATTCTATTTTTGCAATGTATTAGCATCGCATGGAATTAAATTCTGTATTTGCCATGATTATTCATCTCTTACTCGGTCCAGCGACTCATCTTCCCATCGTCAGACTGTTCGCGCATCTGCCTCAACTTAGTCTGCTTTTCCTCCACAACCTTGATCAGATCGTCCAGCTTCTTGCAAAGCTAAGATTAAAAAAATCCTTTTTAATGGTATCATTACATCAGGCCCGTATCCAGGCAAGCCCGCAAAGTTAAATTTTGGATACTTTTACTGGAGAAAAAAGGTCAGCCAATTTAACATATTCCTTACTCTAGGGCTCCAATTTATAGTTTTTATTGCCTCTTTGTTAATTTAGGGAAAGAGGCAAAAACAGATCAGAATAGGTTGTTGTTTTTTGGTTTTTATGTGATAAAAAAAGCAATTTTTAAGTCTCACGCGGTGAACTCTTACTTTTTTCTGCTTTTCTTTTCCATTCATCGGCTTTGAAATTTCTCCGGCGTTTTTTTGCTTTCTTTTGGTCAGTGATTTTATGAGTTTTATTGGCCAACACGGGAAGAAGAGCATTGAAACCACCAGCAACGTCAGCAGAATGCCAATGCACCACAATGTCTTTGTTGTGGGGCTCAATGAGTCGGCGTCGTCTTCATTTCCATCATCATTTGTTTTTGTTGTTGAAGTTGGACTGATTGTTGTGGGCTCAGGTGTTGTTGCGGTGGGAACAGTGGAAGTGCACACAATGCCAGGAAAAATTTGCCCTGTAATTCTTTGAACCCAGCACAATGGTCCATCAATATTTATTTTCGCATCCTCTGTACTAATTGTTGTTTTTGCATTGATTTGGGGAGCGAACCATAACAAAAGAACGATGATGGTAATGGAGGAGAAGCGACGAAAACGTAAACGAGGCTGTAAAAATGCACAAACATTTATTTAATGTCGAAATATTTTAACGATTTTTGGTCTTTTTTTTGCATAAATAATTGGTTAATTACCAAAATGATAAGGATGGCCATGATGTAGAAAATATTGGTCAAATCGAAGTAAATGGATAATAGGGCCAAGACAAACGCAGTCAGTCCAACGCTGAAATCGGCAGAAGGGACAGATAAATTATTAAAATTTCTCATGAAAATTTATCCAAAAAGAAAAATAGAAAAAAAAATTTTTTTTTTAATTTTTGGTTTAAATTAAAAATGCGCATTTAGGAATTCTTTTTAAAGTTTAAAGGTTTTATTTTAGTATGAATTGACCATTATATAAGTTGTCATGACTAGGCCTCCAATTTTTAAGTTTTGCCTATTAATTTTTGTTAATTTTTGGATACAATTTTAGGATTTTAGACCCTTAAAAATTAGATTTTTAGTGTCATTTTCTTGGAGTACTAGTCATGACACTTAAGAGCGGTATCTTAGGATTTTAACCAGCAAATTAATAATTAAATGACAGTGGGAAAAAATCTGTGTTTAGTGATTTACCCCCTGTGGGCCCAGTTGAACAGTGGCCTCTTTGGATGGATAATGCCACAACGGAACAGTGCACCGAGGGGCTGAGTAAGTGCAAAGAACACGGAAACGGCGCCAGTCTAAGAAGCAGTAGAAACAAAATTTTTTGAAAATTTTTGGTTTCTTCACCAAAGAATGCCAGACAGCCCAACCGATTCGAATGTCGCCAAACCAAGGGCACGACCAACGGCCTGCGAAAAGAACAACGAACCCAACGGGCACCAACATGACAATGACGGACAGAAAGTTGAGGGTGCGGTGGACCTGACAGACACACATAATATGTTTTACTGAATATTAGGATCAGTGTAAGATAATGAGTAGCACCAAAAGCAGCGAAATGCCCAAAGTGAACACCATGAAAAGCACTTGTCGATGATTACACAGGAATTTTGAGTTATATCAGAATCAATTTCTTTTATTCCCGGGTTTTTGGCACTAAGATTGGTCTTAATTCTCATTCGTACATGAATTTTGGGCACAAATTTCCTTGCCTTTGAGCAAAAGGTTTTCTTGGCGCTGTAGTAATAAGCGTCCGAAGTTGTAGCACGAATTTTTTGATAAAACATTATTTCAAATATACCTAAAATAAAATGTGTAGAAGAAAATAAAGGAATATTTGAATTTATAAAATTATTGATCCAATTATATCATTTTTGGCCATAACTTTTGCTGGAATTCAGACTAAGTCTAGTCTTAATATGGTAAGTAATAATAAGAGAAGAAAAAAAATCAAACGTTTAAAGAGTAATAAAATGAAAATGTCAATTACTTAATTAGATGGATTTGGCAGTTGTCACAATTCATTAAATCTTCTCAGACACGTACAATTTGGAGCACAAAAATCGGGATTTTGTTTGGGACATGTTAAGATATGGAAAATACCTAATAAGGTTTTAGTCTATTAAACTCATAAAATCTAGGAAAAAAGTACTTGGCGGTGGAAGCCAGGAAATTTGGGTTTGTATGTAAAGGAATAAATTTTTTTGTTATGTTCCAAATCCGAAAAATGGATCAATGGCAGATGAAAAAAAGGTAGGGAAGGACGTACAAATGCAGAAGGAAGAATTATGAAAAACATGCTGAAGATGAAGAAAAGAAAGGAGTGAAGAAGAGAGGAGAGATACAGAAGAACAAAATAAAGAGAGAGAGAGAGAAATAGAGAGAGAGAGAGATAATAGAGAGAAGGAAAGAGACAAAGAGACACTTAGAAAGAAGTGAGAAAGAAAATGATGTAAGTACGAAAAAGCAAGGATTAAGGAGAAGAGAGGGTTAGCGAACGGCAAATTCGAGTAAGATTTCACAGCGATTTTCGTGCTCGTTCATCAACAGGGCTAATATTTTTAGGTTTTGCCTATTTTTTCCTGAGCTTTCTGTGGCCTAAAACACACACGAATACAGTTTTTTTGGGTACCTATAACGGTTAAATTGAATTGTCAATAAAAAGAACAATAAACATATTTAGTTTAGCAGATATGAATTAAATTTAAAAATTCAAAATATGTATTCTATTGAGCCATTTTTTTATTTTATTTTTATTATTATAAATACTTTCCGGCAATTTTGGCAGTTTTTATTCCATCTTTTGATCCATAAGGGATTCCAGTCATTCGGAAATTGTCTTTTGGAAATAATTGAACATTTAAATTAGAATTGAATTGTTGAAAATTTTTGTTTTATGCATATGTTTGATAATTTTGCATTTTTATAAAAAAACAATATTAATGTCTAGGGATCATTTTTTATGTAAATACATGTTTTTTTCCTGGATTCTCCGTGCTCTAATTAGTAGGAAAAACACTTTCTTTTTTGTGTTTGCGAACAAAAGTTGGGACTTTTATTTACATATTTTCGGATTTTTCTACATATTACATAGGTACATATTTTTATACATATTTTGGACTTTTTCACATTTTTTTGTACATATTTTGCATTTTTTGAGAATTTTTAAGGAATTTTTTTATGAAATACTCCCAAAAATATCCAAAATTTCGCAATTTTTTTCAAAAATTTTGAGAATTTATATTAATTTTTGCCGAAAAGCAAAAATTTTTTTTGAAAATGTGCCCCAAAAAATAGTTTTTTTTTCAAAAATGGAATACCAAAAATTATTTTTTAAATTACTAAAAGATAATTTTAAGCCTATGTAGGTCATTTTTATGACAATTTGTGCCTATTTCACCCTTTAGAAAGAATTTTTTTCCAATAAATCACCATTTAAAAATTTTTATTTACATATTTTAGTACATACCAGGGATGTGCCGAGCCAGACAAAATCCGATTCCGATTAAATCGCCGATTCCGATTATGGCCCAAAATCCGATTAATTGCGATTCCGATTACGATTCCGATTTTTTTTTAAATAATTTTTTTCCAAAAATTTTATTCATAATCAAAAATTTTTGCTAAATAACAAAAAACTTGATTATATCGGGGAGAATTAATCCGGCACTGCTTTGTGAGAAAAATTTAATTTCAGTCATTATTAGGGTTGTAAATTATATGGACTATAAAAAGGCAAATATGGACATAAAATATGGACTAAAAAAGCCCGAAATATGGACTAAAAAGCTCAAAAATGGCCAAATATGGACCAAAATATGGACTAAAAACTGCAAAATATGTGTTTTAAATCCTCAAAAATTCCAAAAAGGTGTATGTATTCAATATTTGCTCTAATACACTTAAAAAAATACAATAAACAACAAAAAAATAGATTTAAAACATAAAAATGCAAATTTTTTTATTGTCGTCCATCGTAAAAAAATATTTCCAAGTTTGTCAAGATTTCAAAAAAATTCTCATTTAAAAAAATGAAAGGTTCACAAAAATGGCAAAAATATTTATTAAAAATGACGACGAAAAGTCAAATTTTTCGGATTTTTTGGGCTGTAATTTTTAAAAATTTCCAAAAAGCCATCTTTAGGGGTGTATTTTTCGCTTTTTTTTTGCATTTTTATAGTGAAAATTTGCCAAAAATGGTCGAAATATGGACTAAAAACACAAAAATGGAGAAATATGGATTTATTCCCAAAAACCCCCAAAATATGGATTTACATGGTCTAAAAACCTTCACCAAATCAAAAAATTTTAATGCAGAAATGCTATTTTTGAGCCCCTTTCTTCATAGTATATGCGCAGAAAAAAAATGTTAATCCATATAATTTACAACCTTAAAATAAGATTAAAACATTCGTTTCAGAAAACATTTTTTTCCAAAATTCATTGGTATTCTCGCTAAAAAAATTCCTTCAAAAGGTCAATTCTTAGGGGTGTAATAATCGGATTTCAAGGCAAAATCCGATTACGATTATCCGATTCCGATTATGGCCCAAAATCCGATTTATTGCGATTCCGATTACGATTACGATTCCGATTCGGCACATCCCTGGTACATACCGTATTTACTCGATTATATCCCCCCCCTCGATTAGAACCCCCCTCTCGAATAAAGCCCCCCTTTTGAGGGGTGTTGAACAATAGAGCCCCCCCCCTCGATTAGATCCCCCCCTCTCGATTATAGCCCCCCTCAAAAATTTTTTTTTTAATTTTTTAAGTCAGAAAAATGCAAAAACTGTTGAAAACAATTTATTTCAATAAAACATTAACAAAAAAATATTAGGAAATTTCAACATCAATTTCTTCGTCGCTTTCATCTTCGCCTAAATCGATTTCTTCCACCATTTTCAGTACTTCTTCTTCCTGTCGATGTTGCTTCAAAAGAGCAAGCCCATTTGGAATTGCTCCGTCCGGCTAAAAATAAGAAAATTTCAATAATTTTAACATTCATAAGCACCTTAAAAACGTGAATTTTGTCATCGTGTCGGCCTTTTTCTTCCTTGGTAATTCCACACGTCAAAAAAGAGTCGGCAATCATTTGCTTTGGAAGCGAGTCCCATGCGTTGGCAATCCATTCCAGGTAGACCTCCATTTGCGGGGCCTTAAGATTTCCGCCTGACGTCGTCGCCTTTTCTCCATGGGCCATCCAATCGTTGTACACCTTTCGAATCGCTTCTTTGAAGGGTGCGTTCCAACAGACATCTGTCGCCTAAAAATATGTATCAATAAACAAAATTTTGGGGTTGACCTGAATGTATTTGGTGGTTCCACCCGGAATGACCGCAGAGTGAAGGGCCAAGCGACGAAGCGTTTTCTTTGTGTCCTCGCTGATGTGGCAACGGAAACTGTCCCAAATCAAGAGACGGGCGCCGAAATGGAAATTTCCGAAAATCTTAATTTTAAAAGTTATTAATGACTTTTTGTCATTCTTCTGCACCTTTTCCAAGTACTCCGTCGTCAAGTCGTTGTCCATCCATGTTCTGCCACACCATGACAAAACAAGTGTTTTTCTGAAGCGGTCGGTGATGTTTGGTACGGGTCGCTTTCTCGGGAGCAGCACGAACGGTCGCATCTTTGTTCCATCAGAGCGCGCCGTGAGGAGGACGGTAACACGCGCTTTTTCATGTCCCGTGTTGAGGACAGTGACGGTCTTCGAGCCCTTCTCAGCAACACATGTCCCGCCACCAGGGTCAAGCCAAACCGCCGTTTCGTCCGCCGCGTAGACATGTGTGTAGCTGAAAATTACTCGTTTGAAAAAAAAAATTCTCATTTACTTATTTTTGTGTATGAGTTGTTGAATATATAATATGAAGTTGATGATGACGTTTTTGTACGCGCTCGGTTCTTTTTCTGCGACTGTTGTCGGTCGCCGCAACGAAAACTTGTGACGGTGCATGAATTTCTCCAGCCATCCATTACTAGCCTAATTGAAAAAAAGGTTCAAAAATTTTTCAAAATTTTACCGCAAAATTTTGCATTTCTTCGTAGTCGGCGCTCAATTTGATTGCTTGCGCAGCAATCCTATTTCGTGTCACGCGCACTTTCTTTAGACGGAGTTCAGACACCCATTGGAACACAGCTTCTTCAAAGTTCCTATTTGGAACTTTCCTTCCGCCCCCTTCCAAACGTTTTCGTTTTGACGATTCGGCCCTAAATTAAACGAATTAAAATGTTGTGACTACAGGCATCTTTACTCTTTCCTCAAATTCGCCTCCTGTTTTTTCCAGTCCCGGACCGTGTTTCGGTCGATTCCGAAGTGGCGGCTAGCGGCATGAATAGAAGACTTTTTGGCAAAGTCAAGAATTTCGACTTTCTCTTGGATGCTGTAGGCACGGCGTTTGCGTTTGGTTTGAGAAGCCCATTCTGCAGCGTCGTTGATGTTGTTGTTGTCGTCCGTAACAATTTGTTCAGTGATGAACTGTGACAATGCTTCGTCGTTTTGGTTGCTGATTGGTTCCGTTGAAACGACGGCACTCGCGCTTTCGTCAACGTCATCGTTGAGCCAGCAGTGACAGCAGGTGACTTTTGAGCCGAATCCCTCTTCGCCGTTATGTGCAAATGAGCATGGCGCAATCGCATGGCAAGATTTTGTGCACTTCCAGCATTGGTGCGCACCAGAACAAGGATTGTTGCAGTAGCAGCAAACCTTAAGATAATGTTGATATGAACTTTTTAATAGGTATGTACATTTTGAGTCGATGATTTAGGCACGGTTTTTACTGCATCCATAATTAAGATACTGTATTTCTGGATTTTTGTACATATTTCATACATATTTCAGTGTTTTTTATACATATTTTATTTACATATTTCGCGCTTTTTCTTACATAAATAAATGATCCCTATTAATGTCTGTTTTGAGTTTGTGGGATTAGCCAAATTTAATCTCTTTAATCAATTTTGAGAGTGTAAGGTACTAATAGTTCTACATATCCTCCTCGACTATCTTATTTTTATAAAATCTAAAAATTAACAAAAATCGTAACCAAAGAATTCGATTAGACTCATCAATGAATTTGTCTTTAACTTTTTTGAAATGCAATAAATAAAACATTTATGGGTTTGACAATATTTTGACGCAGTGACTTTTTGAAGTAAACCCCTAAAATTTGTTTCTTAGTTTAATTCGAAAAAAATTATTTCAGAAGTAAAAAAACACGGTAAAGCTAAAATTTACTGATTTTTACCGAAAAGCCAACCCGAAAAGCGAAATTTTGCTTTTTTTTCTTATTTTTGACATAAATTTACAAATTTTTAAGAAAATTTAAATTTATTCAATATTTTCGAGAAAATTTTACTAAAAAATGCTTTTACATAAAATTTTCCGATTTTTGGGGTAAAAATCCCAATTTAGCTGGTGGGGCCGTTGTAATAGAGGTTTTTCGAAAAATTATCCGAATATGCACATATAATATGCATATAAATCACGAAATATGCACATAAATCGCAAAATATGCACAAATATGCAAAATATGCATATGGAAAGTCTTCCTAGAAACTTCAAATCGAGCTAAAACATGCTTTTTGTACGTTTCATGCCTCCCATATGCATGTGCATATAATTTCATGCCCTAGTCATTTTAGTGGTTTTCACGGATTTCCTATACCATTTCGACAACAATTTGGAACCCATATTTGAATAAAAAGTCAAAAACATCTAAATGTTCTTAATTTTGCATTTTTGGTTCAAAACCGGCTGAAATTTAGAAAAAATTCAAAGGGGGTGGCAAAACCCGGAAGTGCATTTTAAGACATAAGTACAGTAATAATAAATTTATATTAATTAAGTAATTCTGTATAAAATGAGAGCGATTTTTGAGAAAAATCATGCGCATGCTTTTGTGTGGCGTTCACTGCTCCTCAACAAGTGGCTGAGCCGGAACGGTTCCAACTGAAAAGACAATCAAATTTTAATAGTAAATTTACACTTTATAATCTTAAATGAGAGACTCTTTTCATTCCATCTCTTCTTTGACGATGACTTAAAAATTCGATTTTTATTTTTTCACGGTCTTGGATTTTTAGGGCCAAAAAATTGTCATCACTTAAAATCATAAAAAGAAATTTCCACATTTCCTTTACAATAGAGGGAATGGCAGTGTCAGAGTCTTAATTCTCGTCTCAATTCGAAAAATTTTTCGATATTTGTCTCTCATCGGTCTCGGAATTTAACATTTCTTTTTGGAAATGCATACCGTTGTTTTTCATACCATTGCCACTTCGCTTTTTGTCCGCTGCTACTGACAAATGTGAGAAACATTTGTGCGCAGCCGCCTCCATTCACCACACAGTCACAACTATTTTTTTTGAACAAGCTACCAAAACAGCACCACAATTTTGTTGTTGTCGATGGTTGCTCATTTGCTGAAAATGTGGGAAAATCGGATATAAAACCGGAATGAACACGCCTTATAACTATTCGCCCATTTAGCAATTCATGTTTAAATTGCAGATGAACACATATTACAGTATCACATCCAAAAATTCTGTGGCAGTGATCAGTTGGAATCGAGACCGGAAAATAAAGGCATCCAATTTCGAAAGTATAACAGTACAAAACGGAAATTCAAATGACAAAAAATCGCCCGGACAGACTCATGACATTGGCCAAATTTGGATTTCAACCAAAAAACATAAACTCCGTCAATCATTAATCAAGCACTCATTTAAAGTACTAAAAGCTGTAGCATGCAGACCATTGTGCTGATTGTGTGGCACGCCTGGCTCATTGGCCAATCGATGGAGCGCAACTGGTGCTGAAACTCGTCACGCGATGTTCGAAGGCACGCGTATAATGCGTGCTCGCGCGTCAGTGTGACAGCAAAATTTTTCAAAAGTTTGTCCGGCATTTAAAACAAAATTTTGTAACGGAATAGCAACCGCAAGGGAAATTTTGAAAATAAATAATGACAAAAATTAAAAATCATATTTGTTCCCTTTTTCTTTGAATGTTTTTCTTCAAATTGGCAAATCTTATTTGCTAAATATGAAAAAATATAAAGATAAAAATATTATTATTTTTTTGCCAAAAACGGACATAAAATGCAAAATTATAACACACAAACACTCAATTGTAGATTTTGTATTCCATTACTCAAACGTAACTAGACGTTTATTTAAGGATAAAAGCAATTAGTAATTAGTTTTTTCAATTTTCAAATTGACAAGATCTAAAATATTAACTTTAAAAATTAATTTCATTTTTATCTAAAAATTTAAAATTAAAAAACAAAGAAAACCCAGTGTTTCCACGATGGACAAGGACAGGACGGACAAGACAAGGACTGGAGTCCTGTTTTAACAGGGTTCCTGGTCTTGTTGCACTTTTCCAAAACAATTGAATTTTCGAGTGTTTGTTCCGTGCTGAGTCGATCCTAAAAAAGTATCAATGGGGCGTTCCTAAAAAAGTATCAATGTGTGCGATCCTAAAAAAGTATCAATGGGGCGTTCCTAAAAAAGTATCAATGTGTGCGATCCTAAAAAAGTATCAATGATAATAAATAATTAAATTTAATAATTGTTAATACAAATATTTTAAAATTTATATAAATATTTTATTTTTAAATTAATTTTAGACCGATTTTCAATTTCATTAATGTACAATTGAAAAGTATCATCATAATATTTAAAATTATTATTCCAATTAAATTAAATGAAAATTATTTTTTGATCAAATTACACTAAATATTTTAACCATTCGGTAAATTTTTTATTTGTGGCCTTCCAAATAATCAAGTAAGAGCAAGAGAAAAATAAAGCTAATAAAAATATTTTCATTTTTATGACAATATATGACAAGAAGGATTTTAACACTGAAGGGGACGATATTTTATAAATTGAAAATTTTTATTAATATGGCAAATAATATTGACAGCATTGATTATCGTTTCCGATGTAATAATATTTCATGCTAAAAATATTTTTATTATCTGCTAAAATATTATTCAATTGAATTATAATTAATTTAATTATTCATCATCATTGATACTTTTTTAGGATCGCCCACATTGATACATTTTTAGGATCGCCCACATTGATACATTTTTAGGATCGCCCACATTGATACATTTTTAGGATCGCCCACATTGATACATTTTTAGGATCGCCCACATTGATACTTTTTTAGGAACGCCCCATTGATACTTTTTTAGGATCGACCTAGCACCTGTTTGTTCGAATCCTGGCCTGGGGTTCGAAATGGGCGAAAAATTGTTTAAATCTTTACCGGTTGCGCCTATCGGTTAAGTGCCGGACCTCAAAAAGCCTTATTTAACTTTAAAAAATTTTGCTCAAAATCAATAATTTGATAATTAAGGGTATGGAAAATTTATTTGATTTGAAATGAATAAAAATGACTAATCTTTTGTTTTTTGATTTGTAAATATTTTGAAAAAGAAATGTTATTAGTAGGGACGTGAATTTTAGTGAAAATAAGTTTGAATTTTTCTCAAGTTGATTTTGGTAATTCGGTTCAGAGTTATCAGAATTGCTTGAAATTTTGCATGAAAATACTTTGGCATGAGACCTAGCACCCTGCCAAATTTAAGAATTTTTCATATTGATAAAACTTTTTTTACAAAAAAACGCCTGTTTACAAAACTTGACCACAAAGTTGGCGTTCAGGCTGGAAAAAGCGGATTTCCTTAAAAATCTCTGTGCATAAAAAATTCTAAAATTTGGCAAGTGCTAGGCCTTATACCAAAGTATTTTCATGCAAAATTTCAGGCTCTTCTGAAAACAATGAGCTGTGTTAGAAAATTCCGCTTGGCGATTTGTGCAAGTTTTTCTTCACTAAAAGTCGCGACCCTAGTTATTAGTAGGGCATCCAATTATATGGAAATCCATATTTTTTTTCCTGGACTGTGAGAGGCCTGAAACGCACGAAAAACATGTTTTAGGCTTGGTTTGAAGCTTCTAGGATGGGTTTCTCTAATCATATTTTTCCATATTTTGCGGTTTATGTCTATATTTCCATATTTTTCCATATTTTGGCATTTTTATCCATATTTTATGTCCATATTTTGGCATCTGTCCAAAAAACCCCTATTTGAACGGCCCCCATCAGCTAAATTGCCGTTTTGACCCCAAAAACCGGAAATTTTTCCGAAAAAGACATTTTTAGCAAAATTTCTCAAAAAATTGATTAATTCAATTTTTCTTAAAAATTGGTTAATTTATGTCAAAATAAGCAAAAAAAGGAAAATTTCGTATTTTGGTCTGTTTTCTCTAAAAATTCCTTTTTCTTTTCTAAAACGAGTTATTATACCGTATTTAGACATTTTGATATATTTTAATATTAATGAATTTGAAGAATATTTTTGAAAATTTAACCCTCAATTTTGAAGAAATTTTACGCTCAATTTTTGGAAAATTTATGTCCATATTTTGATATTTTTGCCATTTATGTCCATATTTGGAGATTTTTGCCATTTTATGTCCATATTTTGCGATTTTTGGTCCATACCAAAAGAAACCCCAATTACTGCACTAATAATAAATACCCAAAAACTGCCCCGATAACTCTCTTTATCGACGAGAAAATTGGTCATGACCCAAACAACCCCCTTTTTGACGGTGCAAAATAATGCAGCAAAATGTTTAATCGACCAAATCTTAATTTTAGGCAGAGAAAAAATTCTGAAAGAATTACATGCTCAGCAATTTTTGAAGCTGATCAAAAAAAGTATTTTGGACCAACATGATCAGTCACTCCTTCATGGTGACCTGAAAACCCGGAAATGGTTTGAAAACTCAGAAATTTTCGAGAAAACTTTCTAGGGATTGGAAAATTTTTCTATTTATGTCAAAAATAAGAAAACGCGTACAATTTTACATTTTATGTCAGTTTTGGCAAAAAATAAATATTTTTAGCTTTATTTTTTTATATTTGCCAATTTTGAGGTGTTTTGGATGCATTAAACGTTTTAATTTGCTGTTAAACTATAATTGTGTTTGAGCCGATTGGGTTGAGGAGCAGTGAGCACCACACAAAATCAGGCGCATTTATGATGAAGTTGAGAAACAAATGGAATTGAAGAAAACAAGATGCAAATTTAAAAATTTTGAAAATTCATTAGTGGAAAATGAGTGAGGGGAGGGGCGCCCGCCATTTTGCGGATGAATTGTCCTTAGCACTTGAGTCCCAGCTGAGTTTGGCACTCCTTCTTGAAAATGAAATTAAAGAGTAAATACATATCATTAGGGATGGTATTTTTTAGGCAAATAAGAGTCTATTTTTGTGTCGTGCCTTACGTTAAGAAGGTTTTTAAAATACACTCTAAAAAGGGAATTTTTTGAAAATTTGACAAATTTTTCAAACATTTCTGGCTTGCAAAATGCTGACAATGAATGAACTTATTACAAAAATTTTGAGATGCATTTCTTTTGAAATTGTGAAGTTTTGGCATTTTTAGCTTTAGATCCATTTTTGGTAGTTTAGTGTATTTTTAATTTTATTTAAAATATAGAATATTTTTGTCTTAATCTTGTTACTTCTTAGTTCAATTTTGGTCCATATTTGGCCATTTTTGAGCTTTTTAGTCCATATTTGACGTTTTTAGTCCATATTACTTCGAGTCCTACCAAGTCATTCTGATAAGCAAGAAAGAACAGCAAAATCAGCGTTTAAAACTTCGCGTATTTTATTTACTTAAAATCCCATCCCTATATATCATGGTTGTTCGGTATTATAGAAATGATTTTAGAATTCTAAGCAAGCTCCAGCGACATTAGAACGTTTGATTAAATAATGAAATACATAAACTTATTTTCTTAATCAGTAAAACATTTTAGAACTCCGCAGCTCCAAAGACAGTAGAACGTTTGGTCAAAATAAAAAAAATTAGATTAAAAAATACAAATATTTCATGGTTTTATTTAATAAATAGTTTTTATAATATTTAAAAATTATTTTTTTTATGTCCAATTCGACAAATTCGTTCGAAAAATATTTGAAAAATTATATAATTGTTTAATTAAAAACTATTTCTTCATCCACTAACAATCCAGGTATGTCTTTCTTTCTTAGTTTAATAATTGATTATTTTTCCTCCTATAAAAGCAACGAAGCATGCACGACAACAATATTGACTTGAGGCGCTTCTGTCCCAGACTTGGGTAAGTGGTTTGAGCGAAGAGAAAATAAAAAAAAAAACGAAAATTTAAATAATCCGATAAATCAGAAGTTAGCGAGACCCAATAAATCACTCGAGAAATTTTTAAGGTCTCCCGAACGACGCTCTTTGAGGAAATGGCGAAGATAAGTAAGTTCATAAACTGCTCCGATCAACAAAAGACAGTAAAAAATATTGAAAAGATAATAATAAAAATTAACAATCCCGGAAAAACACTATAATTTCTGAATTTGAAATTTTTTGAATATATCAATAATTTTTGTTGAAAGATTTACAAATTAATGCTATCTCCGCATTGATCTGTTTTTTCAGCATTCAGAAGAAAAGCGGGGACAGCCGCAGCGCTTTGGCCTCCGTCCATGGCTGGCAAAGGCACGCACAACATGAGTTCCAAAATTGCTGATTCTAAAAATGCCAGGTACTTTGCGCTCATCGGCTTATACTTTTCCGGGTTTTTAAAATTTAGAAACTTTTTAATTTTTGCCGACAATTAGACGAAAACTTTGTAAATCTAAAATCTGTACCGACGATAGACGAAGTATTGACTTATTTTGCTGTTAAAATTTAAATTTCTTTTCAGTCGTTTGTAACCGTTCCGACTCAGCCATTTGTTATGAGCAGTGAGTACCAAACAAAATTAGACGCATTTATGATGAAGTTGAGAAAACAAATGGAATTGAAGAAAAGAAGATTCAATTTTAAAATTTTGGAAATTCACATATCTAAATGCTTATCTTTATTTTGTATCTTAAAAATGTCATATAAAATTGGAAATTGCTATTTGTGGATGACTGAAAAAAGAGGCGAGAGGACGACGGGCGGACGGACCAATGTGCGAAAAATTGGGACGATAGAAGAGAATTCCATGCGGAAAACATTTTCTCTTCACACCTCCGTGGGGTAAAGAGAGGAGAGAGAGAATAGTCTAAAGCATACTGATAATGAAAATAAAACTTTATAATGTGTTTTTTTGGCTTTGATTCACTATCGCTTGCTTAAGGTGCCCAAGGCGTATTCCATTGGAAATTTATTTTAAGCAATTGAACAAATACAAAAATTTCGCCAATAGTCATGCTCTTCTTATTTTTATAAAATAGTCATACAGTTTAAAATAATTTTTCATTAGGCTCATTTCTTACCATTAATCCAACGTTTAACTCTTTTTTCACATTCGGTTTCGAATTTTTGGGTATTCACTGTTATTTTGCGTTTTATTTGCTTTTTTTGCGAAAAATTGACTGATTATAAAAGCGTGCTACTATTTTATTTAATTCTAGCTACAAATAAAATTTTTAACAAATTGAACTCAACGTTTTAAAAAATTTCCGGTAGCGTCAATAGACGCCATCGGATGAAAATTAATTAAAAAATAATAAAAAATATTTAAGAATTAAATTTCCCAATGTCCCATTGTTTCGTGCCCGTTCTCCTTTTGATTGTGGTTGGTGGTCCAACTGCTGCTTCACCTTGGCTTCAGCGTGGCTGTGCGGTGACACTAATGAGTGTAAAAATTTATTGTAACAGCACGGAAATAAAGAATTAAACCAAAATAAAAATTTCAGCTCCGTGTGTCATTTCGACAGCTTATCAGCCGCCCGAGGGAGGGGAAAAAGTGGTAGAAATTTTTTTGATGAAATAATAATTGCAAATTTATAAAAATTTCTATGAAAAATTCAAATTTTTTAAATAATCCCCTAAAAAGCGATTTTTCAACAAAAAAAAAGAGAGCCAAAAAGCAATTTTGCCTAAAATTTGTTTTAAGCATAGTTTGGTCATTTTGAGCTTATTTGTTCTTATTCACCTTTTCTATGAATTAGGGTTGCTCCCCGTCCCCGAGCTCCCCGGTCCCCGACCCCGATCCCCGACATTTTTGGGCCTATTCCCCGCCCCGACCCCCGACATGTCGATCCCCGAGGTCCCCGGCCCCCGACTTTTTGCTCCCCGACTCCCCGACATAATTCGGGGAATGGGGGTCTGAGTGAAAAATTAGAGATGAAAAATTGGATAAAGGAAAAAATTAAAAATAAGCATAAATATATTCTTTAAAACTTGTAACGGCATTGTGCAGATGGCCTAGTGGTTAGTCTCGTTGACTTTCCCTTCTTCTTTTCCCTGGTTCAATCCCTATACAGAAAAATTATTATTTTAAATTTTCTTTTTCTATATTCATTATTTTCCTACCGACAAAATATAATTCCTCATAGTTTTTTTTCAATTAACACATATTTTATCATTTTTAAATGAAAATTCGTACAAGTTGTTGAACCTGGTAATCCCAACCAGACTCCCTTTTTGCTGAAAATCTGTTAACAAATGACGCTCAAATTTTCAAAATTTTCTCCGGCGGCGCCTATCGGCACCGCCGGACCCTTTCTTCCCCAAAAGATTTCTGGAAAAAGCGCGCCGAAAAAGTGCCGTGAACAGCAAATCTGAATTTCTTATAATATTCGATCATTTCAAAAAAATCATTCAAAAAAAATTTTTTGCGGCACATTTTTTTAAAGAATTTTGGGAACAAGCGGGGCGGAAGGCCGGCGGTGACGACAGGCGTTGCCGGAAAAAAATGAACATTTACGAGCATTTAAAAAGAAAAAAAATGATTTTTTTGGGTTAAATAAAATTTGGTCATTCCCCGATCGGGGTCCCCGATCCCCGACAATTGAGCTCCTCCCCGCCCCGACCCCCGACATGTCGCCCCCCGAGGTCCCCGGCCCCCGACTTTTTGCCCCCCGAGGGCTCGGGGAGCAACCCTACTATGAATTTTTGTTTAAAAAATATAAAAAGTTTTTTATGTTTATACATTTCTTATTTTGGTACATTTTGAGAGTCTTTGTTTAGAATTACATCCCTACCCAAAGCCATTTGGATCAGGGCTGCACGAAAACTTCAAAAAAAAATTTTCGTATACGAAAACTGTTCGGTCTTTAAGCCGACACAATAAAATGTTTATTTGTAAAACAAATAAATTAAAACAATTTAAATAAATGGCGAAGTCGGTGGCGCGAATAAATATTGGAGGAGAAAAATAATAGGCGAAGTTGAATGAGAGCATAAAATTAACAACTGAATGAATGAGGGGAATGGAAATGCATGGACATAATTAATCAATAGTGTCTGACACAAATAAAAGGAAGACACAAAAATAGAGAGTGGGTAAAATGGAGAGGAAAAGAAATAAACAAATGCAAAGGGAAATAAATGCAATTGTGTTCTTTGGTCTCTCGGGGTTGACCACCCGAACACCTCCCCTTTTAAATGATCTAACGGGGCGAGTATCGCGCAGGTGGTTGCCGTCGGCGATCAGGGTAGCGTCGTTGGGGCGTCGGCGATCGAGCGGCTTGAATAACGCCCTGCTGCTCTTCTTCGATCGGCTGTTCTTCCACTTCGTTTTGAGCATTGATCGGGTCAGGCCTATTCTCTAGGACCTGCCCATTTTGGTGTCCATTTCCCATTGGTGCCGGTGCCATTTGAATAGGCAAATTGAATTCCTCATTCAAAATGTTCAATGGGTCTTCGACATTTTGAGTCGCCTTTCGGAATCTCAGCTGATTCGCATGATAGCGACCGCTGGATCCGTCTTCAAATCTCACATTATAGATGACACCGGAACATCCGCAGATCGTTCCGGCCTTCCAACTTTGTGAAAGGCGATGTCGGGCCCAAACTACGTCCTTTGATGCGAAAATTTGTGGACGCGTGCCAAATCGGCGATTGAACTTCTTCTCCATTGCCTGATCACGTTCGATCGGCTGAATTGGAGGCGGCTTCAGCAGGTCCAATGTTGTTCGTGGCTTCCGTCCAATGAGCATTTCGGCTGGACTTTTCGAGTCCGGCAATGAATCGTTGGGGGTGGACCGATATGTGACCAAAAATGTCTCAATTATTTCTTTGACTGAGGACATTCCCTCCCCTTTTAATTTTCTGAAGGCACGCTTAAACGTGTCAACAAATCTCTCCGCTTGTCCATTGGACATGGGATGATATGGAGCCGAGAACAAATGATTGATTCCATTGGCCGCTGTAAATTTGGCGAATTCCGAACTTTTGAATTGTGTGCCGTTGTCAGAAACCAATGTTTCTGGAATTCCGTGCCGTGAAGCTAAATATCGTAGCTTTTCAATTGTCATTGCCGTCGAAATTGTTGACATTTCGAATACCTCGGGGTATTTCGAATAAGAGTCGACAACAATCAGAAAATACTTTCCGAAAAATGGACCGGCAAAATCCATATGCACGCGTTGCCAAGGGCCTGTTGTTTTTGGCCATGATTGTAAATTTGTCTTAATCGGCGCTTTTGCAGCAGCCTGACATGGCACACATTCATGGACATAATCTTCAATGTCCTGGTCGATTTTTTGCCAGAAAACGTATTGACGTGCCAGCTGCTTCATCCTTTTCATGCCGGGATGTCCTTTGTGCAGCAATTTCAGAATCTTTGATTGAAAGACTTTCGGGATCACCACTCTTTCTCCAAACATGAGGCATCCCTTTTCAATTGAAAGTTCTTCCTTTCTTCGGCAAAAATCACGGATCATTTGGTTTTCCTTGTCCATGGCCGTTTCATTTTGGCCAACCATTTTTGACAAACCTTTGGACTTGAACAATATTTTCATCACGCTCAGAAGCAGCGACGAGGTCCGAAAATTTTAACGGCAATTTTGAAATTGTTTGGCCGAAATTCGTCTCAAAATCAGTTTCCGCGTTGATCATGGCGATGATTTTCTCGTCTTCGTTCTCATTTCCTTTGGCGATGAGGCGCGAGAGCGCATCCGCCTGGCCAAAATCCTTTGTGTTGATGTACTCGATCGTAAAATCGTGGGCCAAAAGGATTAATGACCAGCGAAGAAGACGATTGGCACTGCACTGCCGAATTCCCTTTTTGCTGCCAAAAATACTGACAAGGGGCTTATGGTCAGTTTGCAGAGTGAAATGCCGTCCATATATCATTTTATGGAATTTTTGTACGGCAAAAATCAACGCCAAGCCCTCTTTTTCAATCTGCGAATAATTTTTTTCCGCAGGGGCGAGTGATTTTGAAGCATGGGCAATTGCTTTGATGTTTCCGTCCTGAAATTTGTGATAAATGACCGCTCCGATGCCCAATTCGGAAGCGTCAGCTGCAACAATGATCTCCATTTTTGGATCATAATGTGTTAGCAGCAAATCGGATGCCAAAATTTCCTTAATCTTTCGGAACGCATTTTCGCATCCTTCACCCCAACTCCAATCACTTTCCTTTTTAAGCAAATCGTCGAGCGGTTTTCGTATGAACCGCATGTTTTTGACGTATTGTTGGTAATGGTTTACCATACCAAGGAATGATCGGAGCGATGGAATGTCGTTTGGCGCAGGCATTTGGTTAATCGCATAGATTTTTGCTGGATCCGGTCGGCGTCCGTTTTTGTCGATAATCTGTACGAGATATTTTATTTGATCTCGGAAAAATTTGCATTTTGCCAATTTGACGCGGAATCCGTATGCCTGAATACGACCAAAAACTTCTTTTAAGTGATTGGTGTGTTCCGAAATGTTTTTGCTGACGATTATAATGTCGTCCAAATAGGCAGTGGCAAATTCCAATCCTGCCAACATCTTATCCATAATTGATTGAAATATAGCTGGGGCTGATTTGACACCGAACGGCAGTCTTTCCATCCGGTAATTGCCCTTGTGGGTTGCCAGTCCACACAAATTTTTGGAATCTTCGTCCAATTCGACCTGGAAATAGGCGTCCCGCAGATCGATTTGCGAGAAAATTTTGCCTCCATTTAGCGTCGCAAAAATGTCTTCCGGTATTGGAAGTGGGTATTGGCAGTCCAGAAGAGCATCATTTAAGCCCGTAGAGTAATCAATGCAAAGTCGGGCGGATCCGTCGGCCTTTTTGACAATCAAAATAGGCGCGGCCCACTCCAAATGTTCGACTTTGTGGATGACGTCCAACTTTTCCAATCGGCTCAGCTCGCTCTCAACCACCTCTAACGAATTGTAGGGTACTGGTCGAGCTTTGCGGTACACTGGCCTTGCGTCATCTTTTAGGGCGAGATGAGCCTTCTCCTTTAGGCAATGGCCCAACTTTTCACTGAAAATTTCGTGAAATTCCTTTTCCAGGGCTTGAATTTCGGCTGCTGTCCCCGCAACCTGCGTTGCTTCATTCGGGATAAAATTTTCAGCCTTTTTGCCATCCGTGAGGCATGCATTTACTGCAGGGTTGCTGATCTTCAGCTTTAATTCGTCTAAAAGCCCAAATAAGTCCATTATTTTGCAGCTCAACAAATTTAGTGAGCCTGCTTTTGCAACATAAAATGTTTGGTTCACTTCGATTTTTCCGAATTTGAATGTGCCGAATCCTTTTCCAATAAAGGAAATTTTGGTGCCGTCGAAGGCTTTGCCAATTTCGTTGCATTTTTCGATCGGTGGTCGTCCAACATTTTCATGCGTCACTTCATCAATGACGACAATGTCCGAGCCGGTGTCGAGATGGAATTCGACTCGCTTCTTGTTGAACAGAACCGCTGTTTTTAGCAGTGAAATGGCATTTACGGCATGCGCGGTCCCTGGCGGAAGCTCACCCTTATCGGGTCTATTGCTTTTTGGAAGAAAGTTGAATAGCAATTCGGAATCTGTCCGAAATTGCCAAAATATTCCGACGTTGAGCTTCTTTTTTAAGACGGGCGTCGCCAATTGTTCGGTCTTTAAGCCGACACAATAAAATGTTTATTTGTAAAACAAATAAATTAAAACAATTTAAATAAATGGCGAAGTCGGTGGCGCGAATAAATATTGGAGGAGAAAAATAATAGGCGAAGTTGAATGAGAGCATAAAATTAACAACTGAATGAATGAGGGGAATGGAAATGCATGGACATATTTAATCAATAGTGTCTGACACAAATAAAAGGAAGACACAAAAATAGAGAGTGGGTAAAATGGAGAGGAAAAGAAATAAACAAATGCAAAGGGAAATAAATGCAATTGTGTTCTTTGGTCTCTCGGGGTTGACCACCCGAACAAAAACGAAACGAAAAAGGGCATTCGATACGAAAACGAAATACGAAACGAAAAAAAAATTTTGAAAACCGAAAACGAAACACGAAACGAAAAAATTTTGGCGGACGAAAACGAAACACGAAAACGAAAAAACAAACGTTTTCGTACGAAACGAAACAAAAAAATAGAAAATTTTTTGAACCCATTTCATTCATGATTAAAAAACACAAAACTTTAAAATATGATGGAATGGAGAACATAGTAGGTGAAAAAGCAGATATGGCTCTAATACAGGGTGTGTGATTGAAAATTTTCAAAAAAAGAACATCAAAACCAAAAAATAGGATTTTAGAGACAAAAATAAGGAATTTTGAAAAATTGCTTCAACACTTGCTTTTACATTTACTAAATCAAAAATGCACAAATACATTAAACCAGGGTTGCCATCCCTGCTCAGTTTCCAAGGAAGGGTATGCCGATTTGCAAGGACATAGTGGGGAAAATTCATGAAATTCACGGACATTTAAAAAATTTATAATATGCAATGTTTTTTGTTTCTGTTGGTAACTTTCCTCATTTCAACGTATATGCCTTTTTTTGCAGCGCGCTTTTTCCAAAAAATTTCCGGGGAACGGGGGGGGGCTACGGTGCCGATAGGCGCCACCGGGGAAAAATTTAAAAATAAGTTTGTAATTTGTTAACAGATTTGGTAATTAAAATAGTAAATTAAATGAAAAAATCGGTTAAAACAAAGTGCGGGCAGATGAATTCGAACACATAATAAACCCACAACAAGAATCTGAAGTTTGCACCATTAAACTACAATCTTCAATAAATGACTTATTTTTTCTTCCCAAAAAAGTCATTCTTAGGGGTGTAAATATTTTCGTCTTTTTCGTAAAATTTTGCTCTGACGAAAACGAAACGAAAATCCAAAATTTTAAAAAACGAAACACGAAACGAAAAACAAAACTTTGAAAATCGAAACCGAAACGGCAAAATTTTGACGGACGAAAACGAAACATGAAAATTTGTGAAAGTTGGAAGTGGAGAAAAAGAGAAATCAAAAAGAATGAGAAATTTAACCAACAATTTTTGAATTTTTGGGGCTAATCCTTGGATTTTACCATCCAATCCCCCCCCCCCTCACCCACGCAGAAGATATGTGCCGGATTGCGCTGGATCATGGACAAAACCGTCACGCGAATCAACATGAAAGAATTTGGATGCGACGATTATGTGCCGAACACCAGCAGCACCACAACCAAATGATATGCCCGTCTCAGTGATTTGGCAAATGATTAGATTTTTTTGACAATTATTATTTTTAATTAATTTGTTTTACTCCCGATGGAAAATGGGACAAATACAATTTTTATTGTTACTTTTTTTCAAATGCAACCAAAAATGATTAAAAAAGGATGCATTTAAAATTAGCACAACAAGTAAGAAATATTAGCATAATGGTTTTATGGCATTGGTCTAATAATTAGGGCTTCTTTTTTTAGACAAATGCCTAAAATTTTTGCGCACTTAATACGCACAGATAAGCACGAAAAAAGCGTTTTCCGCTTTGTTTGGGGTGTCTATGATGACTTTTATAGTGCCTATTTTTGCCTATTTTGGACTTTTTGTGCTTAATGCCTATTTGCCTATTTTTGTGCCTATTTCGCCATTTTTGACGATTTTTTCAGGATTTTAGGAAAAATCCTTACCAAAAATGCAATAAAAATGAAAAATATACCCCTAAGAATCGACCTGAAAATTTTCAGAAAATAGACTCCTAAGAATTGAAAAAAAATTTTCACAAAAATTCTTCCCCAAAAATTAATTATTTTTTCTTCAGTAAATTTTGGTTTAAAAAATTATTTTTATCGAAAACAAATTTAAAACAATTGAAATATAAGCAAAATAATTTTTTAAATTAATTTTTACTTGTTTTAATACCTAAAAAGCGTTAATAAAAAAATTCTTTTTGCCTATTTTAGTGCCTGTTTGAGGATTTTTGTGCCTATTTAATGCCTATTTTGCGATTTTTTTTTGCCTATTTTAGGTGCCTATTTCGCGATTTTTTGTGCCTAAAAAAAGAAGCCCTACTAATAATTGACTCGATGGTTGGCACTTGTTTTATGACACAACTAATTGTTTCTTTGTTTGAACAAATACATATAAATAAACATAAAATTGGAAGAAAAATGAAAATATGTTGTTAATAATTTTACAGCAATTAATCAATTAAGTGGTTTTATTAGATTAATGGCTCAACTCATATAAAAATTTAAATTGGTCTCCATTACAGTCTAATGAACAAAAAAGTCGCGATTATAAAATTATTTGATAACTTTAATAAAAAAATTTTAAAAGCATCCAATAAAACTTTTCTTGTTTCATTCGAACAGCCTCAAGTTTTCTCTATTAGCCTATAAAATTTCAAAAATGTACTTTTCTAATTTCTTCAACTACGAAAAAAAATTCAGGACAAAGGCTCATTTGTCAGTGTCATCCAATGAAAAGTTAAAAAATCGGCAAAAATTCTGAGAATCAACCCCCTGCAATATTTAAAAATACAAGTTTTAGCTAATTTTAAAGGGACAGATTTAAATTATATTGTAATTTAATTAATATTTTAATAAAATTTATTGATAAGTTGAGACTCGTGACTTCGCCCGCTGCTAGAGAAGAATATCCGAGCTAAAACATTTGAATTCGCAAAACAGATAAAGCAAATAATTTCCGTCCGTCCGCCCCGCCCCCGCCCCTTCCTCCCGAGAGGGGGGAAGCATTTTTGTACTAAAATAAGCATTTTTGTACAAAAATTCTTTGTTCATCACTAAGGCTAATTGAGAGCCGAAATATTCCGAGATTCCTCGAGACCAATGCCAAAGAAAGCTGAAAAATTTTCCGACTATTAAAAGCTGATATAAAGAATCTTCTTCAAAAAATTCATAATTGCAAAAAAAATCTCTCCAAAATTAGTTAATAAAAATTCTTTTTTCTTTGTTGTCGAATAATTTAATAAATTACACATCAAATTTAAAAAATCATTGAAAAAATAAAAAATATAATCCAAAAAGCTTCCCTTTTTTGTTAAATACATTTATTGTTATTAATCAGCAGAATAATTAGGTATTACTTGCACATTTTTGTAAAAAACAATTTGTGGAATTAGCTATGGCTTTTCGATTAGTCATTCATTAATCACTATACACTTTCCCCAATTTCGCCCCTCCATAATTTATGTTCATGTGGCCATTCACTCCATCAGCGGGGCATTGGCTGTTCAGAAAATTTATTTTAAAATTATTTTCCAACTCATTTAATTATGGTGGATTAATGAATATCTTTAATCCTTCAGATCTATTCCATTAATAGGGTTCGCCATAAAAAATTTTAATTATTATTTTATCTTTGTTGGCAAAAATAATTCCATTATTAATTATTCCAGTTTAGATATTAACGATTTTTGATTCTAAAATCGCAATTTTCTAAAAATGAATGTCCTCCGTCGTGCCGTCACCATCCTTCTGTTCGCCTTGAATTGTGCCATCGTTGAGGGCGGAGTCATCAGAAACTCATGGGACACTGAACAACCGCCGATGGCGACTGGTAACAATTGATTAATTGTTTGAAATGATTTAAGAAAATTTGATTTGAAAATTTTTATTAATTAATTTAAATTTTAACTTTTTGATTTTATTAAATAAAAAACAAAATAAAAATTAAGGTTGTATTATTTTTACTTGAAAAGAATAAAATTTGAATTTTTTTCAAATTTTTGAATTTTTAAAATTCCCCGGTTGGTCCCGGTTCCGAAAAAAATCGAGGTCACGGTCCCGGCTTCTCAGGTCCCGGCAAGTGCCGGTCACGGTTTTGCCCAAAATTCCCGGTCCCGCTCCACTCTATTTCAAACAATTAATCAGTTTTGGATTAAATGATCGATTACGAATAGAAATTCAAATTTTCTTTTCACATCACTTTTTAAATGAGGAATTTTTAAATTTTGGTAAATAATTTTTGTCAAATATGTTACTTTTGCAGCGCTCGTTTGCATCTCAGGAACATTGAACGGGTCGGGAAATGAAGACAAATTTGAAAAAAAACTTTGCGACACACATGAAAAACATTGTTTTCACTTCAAATGTTTTTCGAAAGGGGGTTTAAAAGTTTTGAATTTAAATAAAAAATTCTTTTTTTATTCAACAGAACTTCATTACGAGTGGGGCTGCGCATCAATTACGATTCCTGAACACTGCAAGTATATCGAGAAAAGGTTTAATGCAACATGTCAGTGCTCTTTTGGAGAGCTTAATAAGAGCCTTCGATTCCAAATCCCTGTAAGTTTGATTTTCGTGGCCTCGGAATTCCGACTTCTGAAATTTTTCATAAAAAGTCGGAATTTTTCGGAATTTTTTTTTGAATTTTTTTCAAAAAGTTAGTAATGTTTATACGACTTCTGTTAATAAGCTGCCTTGAAATTTTGAAAAATTATCCAGCGGCGTTTATCGGCATCGCCCACCTTAAAAACCCTTTATTTTCTTGAAAAATTTGCTAAAAAACGCTAAATTTAGTTATTTTTCTACAAAATTTTTTAACAAATCGCATTAAAAATCACTAAAATTTTCTCGGCGAGCCTATCGACACCGCCGAACCCCTCCCCCAAATAGTTACATAAAATTAATTTAAAAGCATTAAAAAAAGTTTCAAATAAATATAGAAATATACTAAAAACAGTTTGAATTATCTTTTACATGGTTTTTGAATTTTAAAATTTGCCTATTAAATATTAAAATTTTTTATTTATTTTTATTTTGAAAAATTCCGACTTCCTAAAATTCTTGGTGCCTCGGAATTCCATCCCTGATGCACAAGGGTTGTCTCAGCCCAAGGGACATGCGACGGCGATTAGGACAGGGAGTGTCTCGGGATCGATTTTTCATACGAAGGTTCAAATTTTTCTCCGTCCGGCGACCACCTTCTTTTACTGTATTAATAGTTTTAATTTTAAATATTATTTTTTTTGAAATAATTACAGGGCTCCATGGTTCGTCGGGCTGCACATTACTGCAACGCACTGTGTACATTTTTTGCCATCCTCTCGCCTTTTATTCATTACTTCTATCTCCATTGCTTTGAATGATTCTGAAGATTTTTTACATATGTTCCAAAAATGTATGTTTATAAATTTAATTTGGAATAAATGTTTGCAAAAAAAAAATACGCCTCAGATCAATGCTATACTGATTAACATAAGTAAAAAAATAAAATTAATCAAAAACAAATATTTTTTCATTGAGTAGTAGTGAACAAAATATTCGAATTTTCAAGAGCATGCTCATAACTTTAATTAATAAATTTTGAGCATTTTTTATCTTTTAGAATTTTAATATTTCCGCAAACAAAACTTTATTCGAGAAAAAGAATTTTTTTAGAACCATTAGAATTTCTTCAGTTATTTCAAACATTAATCATTTTGGGCTAAACGAATTTAATTAGAAATTCAGATTTGCTTTTCATCACTTTTTTCGGCGCGCTTTTTAAAAAAAAATTTTGATGAAGAAGGTGGTCCGGCAGTGCCGATAGGCGCCGTCGGGAAAAATTTTGAAAACTTTGGTGGATCTGTTTACAGATTTTGTCCAAAAAAGATATATTTTTGCGATTTTGAGAGGATTTTGTTTAATAATATTTACGAATTTTTGGGCAACGAAGCCGATAGGCAGCACAGGCGAATTTTATAATTTCAAAAAAATAAATTAAAAAAAGGTCAACCGGCATCGAACTCATGACAGAAAGTAATGAAAGGTTGATGCACTAACCACTACACTACGCTGCACATAAATAAGTAAAATGGTTAAAAAATTAAAATTTTGTTCAATTTTTTTCTTTTTCTCCTACTAAAATACCATTGTTTATTTTAAAAACCCAATCTTTAGGGGGGTACTTTTATTTCGCTTTTCAGCCAAAAAGCGAAAAGCGAAATTTGCAACATCCCTGGTTTAGGTCTAAATTTGGTATGACTGCTTAGATGTACTTTTTAATTAATATAAAAGAATTTCAAGTTTATCATTATTGTAAAAATTGAAGAAAAAATAAGAGTTGACATAACACAGAGAAATGAAGCAGCAACTTCATTTTTTAACCAACAATAATAAATCATTAAATTGACAAAATTACTTGGCTCTATTGCAGTTCACACGACCATAAAAAAGACACGACCATAAAATTTTTTGAACTATAATACGCCATAACTTTTTCAAAAAGCAATTTATTAAAAATGGGTTTTTCATTTAAATAAAAATGATGTTTCGACAAAAATCTATCAAATTATTCGAAATTTACATTCACTTTTTTATATCAATTAATATGCAATTTTTTGAAACAATTAGTTTGACATTAACATCATAATCTCATGGTTTCACCCCCGAATAGTTTGCATAAAAAAGTAAACAAAAATTATACATCCTTTATAAATGATATGCCAAAAAAAGGGGGCCCTAAAATGGAGAAATCCACGCTGAGGATGGTCATTCATTTGGCCGTGTAAAAGTCGGTTGAACTCGTAAACGCATTAGAGCAAAAATTCTAATGGTTCTAAAAAAATTCTTTTTCTCGAATAAAGTTTTGTTTGCGGAAATATTAAAATTCTAAAAGATAAAAAATGCTCAAAATTTATTAATTAAAGTTATGAGCATGCTCTTGAAAATTCGAATATTTTGTTCACTACTACTCAATGAAAAAATATTTGTTTTTGATTAATTTTATTTTTTTACTTATGTTAATCAGTAGGGATCATTTTTTTATGTAAATACATGTTTTTTTCCTGGATTCTCCATGCTCTAATTAGTAGGAAAAACACTTTCTTTTTTGTGTTTGCGAACAAAAGTTGGGACTTTTATTTACATATTTTTACATATTTTCGGATTTTTCTACATATTACATATGTACATATTTTTATACATATTTTGGACTTTTTCGCATTTTTTCGTACATATTTTGCAATTTTTGAGAATTTTTAGGGAATTTTTTTATGAAATACCCCCAAAATACCCAAAATTTCGCAATTTTTTTCAAAAATTTTGAGAATTTATAGAAATTTTTTGCGAAAAGTTAAAAAATTTATTTGAAAATGTGCCCCAAAAAATAGTTTTTTTTTTTTCAAAAATGGGATATTAATAAATTAATTTAAATTACTAAAAGATAATTCTAAGCCTATTTAGGTCATTTTTATGGCAATTTGTGCCTATTTCACCCTTTAGAAAGAATCTTTTTCCAAAAAATCACCATTTAAAAAATTTTATTTACATATTTTAGTACATATTTTTGGATTTTTGTACATATTTCATACATATTTCAGTGTTTTTTATACATATTTTATTTACATATTTCGCGATTTTTCTTACATAAATAAATGATCCCTATTAATCAGTATAGCATTGATCTGAGGCGTATTTTTTTTTTGCAAACATTTATTCCAAATTAAATTTATAAACATACATTTTTGGAACATATGTAAAAAATCTTCAGAATCATTCAAAGCAATGGAGATAGAAGTAATGAATAAAAGGCGAGAGGATGGCAAAAAATGTACACAGTGCGTTGCAGTAATGTGCAGCCCGACGAACCATGGAGCCCTGTAATTATTTCAAAAAAAATAATATTTAAAATTAAAACTATTAATACAGTAAAAGAAGGTGGTCGCCGGACGGAGAAAAATTTGAACCTTCGTATGAAAAATCGATCCCGAGACACTCCCTGTCCTAATCGCCGTCGCATGTCCCTTGGGCTGAGACAACCCTTGTGCATCAGGGATGGAATTCCGAGGCACCAAGAATTTTCGAAAGTCGGAATTCCGAGGCCCAAAAGTTTTTCGGAAGTCGGAATTTTCCAAAATAAAAAATATAATAAAAAGTTAAAAAACAATGTAAAATTGACATAAAAAAAGTTCTGTCATTAACTGAATAATTTTTAATTTGGAAATTAAAATTCAAATATTTCAAGTTCAGGCTCCGGCAAATTAAAAATCGATAAAAATTTGAGGAACAGAAGCAGGGGAATGGAAGCAAAAGGGGAACAGAGGGAAAGAGGAAGAAAAAAAGAAAGAGAAAGAGGAGGAGAAAGAGAAAGGGGAAGAGAAGAGGAACAGAAATAGGAACCGAAAGAGGAAAAGAAAGGGCAAGAGGAAGTGGAAAAGAAAAAGGGGAAAAGAAGCGGAAAGTGAACAGAAGCGGCTGAGGAACAAAAGGAAAGAGGAAGATGAAGAGAAAAAAGGGAAATGCTCCTATTAAAAGATAGAACTTAAAGATCCAAAAGAATCACCCAAAAAGTTTTCCAAAAATTGATCCTCTAAATTGAAATATAAACAAAATTAAGTTTTTTGATTAAGATTTACGTGTTTTGCTATACATACAAAAAAGTTAGTAAAATTGCCTCTTTTTGTGCATAACAAAGATTTTGTGCCTGTTTAATGCCTATTTTGAGATTTTTTCTGCCTTTTTAAGTGTATACCGTGATTTTCTAAGATGACTAAAAATGAAACCCTAATTATATGTTCATTTGTCAATCAAAAAACAACCACACTCAGTAAAAATGAAATACATCTTGAAGAAATGACATGAAAAGAATTTCAAAAATTCATTCTTTGAATTGAAAAAACTTTCTCCAAATTAACAAAAATATTTATTTTAAAAACTTTTCCAGAAATTCTTCAAAATTTCTTTTTCAATTGAAATATACTCAAAATATTATGTGCTTTTTTACTAATTAAAAAGTTTTTTAATTAGAAATATATATATAAAATTTATTTTTATATATTTTATTTTTTATACGTTTTTGAGAACAAAAAGATCTTTGAAACGGTCCGATAAGAAAAACTCTATCATAAAATCTCAGCCGAAGAATTATGAATAAAGTAATTCTTCAGAGCGATGCTTTATATCGTCAAAAAAAAGTCGAATTCTCCAGGCAAAAAATTAACCACTGCTCGGGGTTAAACCAAAAAAAGCAAACAACAAACACTGGATTCGAAATAAATGCATGGGATTTATTATTGCTCATATTTTATTTTATTAACCTCATATCTTGCCAAACTAATTCTCATTCATTCACTTATATAATTATCAAAAACAAAGTTTCCATTTCAATTAACCATTACATAACAAACATATACAAAATCTTTGCATATCAATTTATAAAATAAATCAAAAATAAATTTGACAAATGCAGTCGAAAAGATGTTTTTTGCACTCATTTCTACAGCCAAAGGAACGGAAGCTTTGATCGATTGCCATCACTATGGTTTTGGCCCATCCTCCACACTCTCTCTCGTATCTCTCGATTCTCGCCCTTTCAGTTTCTTATGCAAGCGGCAGAATGGTGATATTTTTTTGATTTTTTTCATTAATTTCCTACGCGCTAAATTTCTAAATCTCTTCTGCGGCGCCAATCGGCACCGCTGGAGTCAAAGATTCTCATTAATTTTTTAAAAATATAAAAACTGTGAAAACACAATGAATTGAAAAAATATTTTCGAATTAAAAATACATTTGGTTCAAAAGTTAAATATACTGTTTATTACAAATGGCTTTTCTCGCGCCTTTCTCTTGTTAATGATTGTGTTGATCGTCTTTTTTTGGTAAATGTTCATCATCGTATGTCCCATACTCAAAATCATACAAAAACACTTTTATAGGTTTTCTTAGGTGCTAAAAACACTAAACCGTCAAGAAACAGCGCGGCAAAACGTTTAAACCATTTTTAACCGGTTTAAATCATAAAAATAATGACGAAAATCAAAAAACTTATTTTAAATAAAAAAAATTGGAATATATATGGCATCATACGATAGTGCTTAATGCGGAGGAGTAGAAACGAAGCAATATGAGAGGTTACATATTTCCCTTTTGTCGTTTTGTGGTACTGAAGTGTCCATTTTCACTGGGACTCAGTTGTACAGTGCTCAAATTGCGTCTGTTTAACTAAAACCCCGCATTTTAGACTTGGTTTGTCAAGTGCGTTCGAATGATCCAAATGTGTTCAGGTTTTATTTAAAGAGTTTAATGGTTTAGTCGTTTTCAGCGCCTAAGAAAATCTATAAAAGTATTTTTAATGCAATTTTGAGTCTTAGACCTATGATTAATATTTACCAATTTTCTTAAGTAGGAGTGGTAGAAGGGCAAACAACTCCCTCAAAAACTTGTCCTGTTTTACGCGAAACCCAACATAGAGGGCCATCAATGTTCACTTCATCGTCATCGGCTCTGCTTGTTTTTGCGCCACTGCTTGTTGTTGAGGGCAATAACAACAGCAGGGTAATGATGCTAATGATGGGCATCGAACAAAACTTAAAAAAGTTTTAAAATTCCGATTGATCCATTTTGGAAAGTAAATCAAATAATTCTCATTTGTCAGTTAATTACTTTTGAATAAATTAACAATACAATGACCGGTACTTATGTGGTTTACCGCCCATAAAAAATTTTTTGTTTGATTCTTAAAAAAAACTTTCTGCAGGGGTCTAGATGGTCGCTGAACACGAATCCGACGTCCATTTCCCCCTATTTCGAACCCAAATTCGAACAATAAAAAAAATCAAAAATTACAAGAAAAATATATTTCTACAGCGATAATTAGCTTTATAAAAAAAAACAAACGAAATTATGTGCAATGAGCAAAGCAACGAAATCCAATCCGCTAACGCTAGGCTTTCATAGAGTTTAGACGCGTATAAAGTTAATATAGCTGTAGAAATATTTTTTTTTCTAATTTTTGAATTTTTTACAAATTATTGTTCGAATTTTGGGTTAGGGGTTCGAAATAGGGCGAAATGGACGTCGGATCGTGTTCAACGACCATCAAAACCCCTGAGTTGTTTTAATACTTAAACAACAAAAAATATTATGGACGGTAAACCACATAAGTACCCAATTACCATGATGATCAGGAAGGCCGTTCCGTAGATGATCAAAGTAACAGGACTACGTTTGCCAAATCAAAGTGCGACCTTAGTGGAGAACAGAAAAATAAATGCACAGAAGGGATCGGAAGCGGTACAAAAGCTTCAGAATGTTGTCAAAAGCTTCAGAATGTTGTACTGGTGCTGTATGAAAACTACAGTATTTGAATTTCCACAGTAAAATTAAAATGGAGAAAAGGACCAAGACAGAGGCGGTGAGAAAACGCTGAAATGGCAGAATAGACAAACAAATAATTATAATCACCACTAATTGAAGCACCAAAAAATTTTTTTGATTAATAATGCATATGAAAAGAAGTGAACCGGGCTTTTTAATAATGAATTTTTTGCTAGAAACGAAAATTTTTCCAGAAAAGTATGAAAATAAAACGGTACTTTTCTATTTTTCTCGGGAGAGGAGAAAGCAAAATAAATATTTATTTCACTGCAGCTGTTTTTCGTTCTTCCTTCCTTTATCGGTCGCGTTGGTGCACCATTATTGAGGGCCAAAAAAAGCAGCTGCCCCCCCCCCCCCCTCGCCCCTTCTCCGAATGTTTTTCCGCTTCACTATAGCATTGGGTGTTCCTTCGTCCTGTCCCACCTCTCTATCTTTTTTTTGTATAAAATTTTTTATCCATGTGCTTTATTTTTCGTAGCCATGGACAGCTAATTTTCTTTTTGCGGAGCGGAATGGGTGGTCCTTTCTGCCCCTCCCCCCCCTCCCCCCACTCCCGAATGCTTTCTCTTTTTAATTTACGTTCCCACGTCTGGCAAGAGACGGGCGCACTCGGCCAATTTGTCTTTCTTCCCATTCCGTCCCAGTTGTTTTCTCCGTAATTCCGGGTGGCCCACCGTCGTTGCCACGCCCCCCCCCCGCCCATTTTCCGCCAACATTAAGCAGACAGAAATGCCACGAGAATTTAGTAGGGCGAAAGCTGATGGCAAAAATAAGGCGGAATAGTGGAATAAGAATTTGGATCTGGCGATGCTGAAAAGCATCCCGGACAAATTCTTAAAATTTTTGATTTAAAAAATTTTAAAAAATTCAAGATCAGGAATTTTCTTTTGATAGCAATATAACTGATAGTATATTTTTTGGCGGAGCGAACGCGTGGTGCTTTCTGCTGCCCCGCGTTACCTTCCAATGAATTTGAAAATGATTTTTGAAAAAATTAATGTTTTTTTTTCATTGAAATAACAGTGTACCGAAAAATTATAAAAAATTCCCAACTTTATAATTTTGGTTCAATTTCAATTGGGTGATATGACAAAAAAGAGACCCCGACTGATTCGGCACAGCTTGTAATAGTTTTTTCTGTAACAATCAAATTTAATAAATGTGGTCTTTGACAAGAGGATGTTCTATTACTCATATAGTAAAATGATCAAAAAATTCAAATTCATTAGGGTAAAAAAATAATCTCAAAAGATATCAAAAAAATTATGCAAAAAATTAGGAATCTCTCAAAATTAAAATTAATTTCCCATTCTGTCTGTTCTGTTGCAAAGAATATAAAATTTAAATGTGCTAAAGAAAGAAATAAAAATTTAATTTGGAGAAATGAAAATTCACGAAAATTATTATTTTTCAATTCAATCACTTTAATTTGGCTGAATGACCATTGTTTGAGTGTTGCCGAAACTGAAAAAAATTTTAATTGGCAAAATGTCTAGCAAATAGTTACACATTCTAAATTCTCTCACTCTACAGTAAATGCCGTTGTCATCCGCTTTTCTCTCGGCTTTGGGGTCTCAGCTTTATCAGTTAAACTGATTCGACTCGAATTTCTCCGTTAAATCATTAAATTTCGAATTTTAAAAACTCTTGGTTTTATTCTCGAAAACTCGCCTTTGTCTAGTGGTCTCGACTCTTGCATAGAAACACCAATACGGAAATGAATTAGCGCCTATTACCCTCTCTACTGCTAGGCATAGAATTCCCTATTTGGCTTACCGCCTGTACCGGCACATTATTCTTTGAGTTGGCAGGATTCACCGAAACGCGCGCCTCCACCCGTAGTCAAAATACAGTACGTTACCGCATCGTCACCCTGTGCACAGTATATGCAACAACATGTTACGGTGAAAGGTTGTTACTAACTAATCTGGCTATTTTAACAAATATTGTAAAAATTTTCATCAGATGCAATAAAAGACACAATAATCCTTTCAATTACAGTATTACTGACATTAATATTCATTTATTTTGTATGTCTTCAAATAATTTTTTGAGTTATATTGACCAGAAAAGTCTTTTCCCATCAATTTCCTTTAAAAATTTTCACTCAGACCCCCATTCTTACCAGTGTACTTTTATTCCCGTTTTGGGAAAAAATTTACGGGAACGGGAACGGGAAACAAAATGAACGGGTCGGGATTCCCGAACGGGACTCCCGTATTTTCCCGCGGGAATCCCGTTCCCGCCGGACTCTACGAAAAACTTAGCTCAAAGGCAAGCAAATTTGTGGCGAATTAATGTGTTGCTGCTGCTCATTCTCTTACACTGACCCTAATTTTCATTTTTGGGAATTTAAAATTCTTGATTATAATTATATCATTTTATTCGCTAATATGCATATTTTGGCAGTTTTTAAAAAAAATTTGGTTTTTATTTGTTGCAAAAAAGCTTTTTTGGCATTCAAATTCTTGGCAAAATGACAAAAAATGTTCTATCTGACTGAAATCGTGATTTGTTCAACAAATTCTCTACGATCATTTGCTCTCTCCCATCTGTGTTCGATCAATTCTCCGTAGATTGATCAGATCAGCGACCAATCAAATTCACCGTCTCAGTTTGACTGTTCCCATTGCAGTCAATATGGCCAAACCTGGCACTGTTCTTGGCCAAATGGTCAGCCGAAGTGCCATTCTTTATCTCCACCAAATACTAATGCCACGACAGGGAAATGGCACCGCTTCTTTTAAAAATGGAATTTATTTACTACAGAGACAAAAAGCACAAAATTCATTTTATAGGCTTTTAAGCGCATACGGTGAAAGAAAAAGAATTCTGCGGCAAAACTTTAAACCGTTCTTTAAGCGAGCTAAAAGTTGAAGTAAATTGACAAAATTTTGCATTTGGTGCTTCTTTATGCATGAAAAGTAGAGATCGGGCCGGTCGGTTTTTTTCGATTTTCGGTTTCGGTTTTTGACCGAAAAAACCGACCGAGAAATTTTTCAATTTTTCGGTTTCGGTTTTTTTCGGTTTTAACCGAAACCGTTCGACCGAAATAATCAAAAAACCGAAACAATCGACCGATTTTTATGAAAAATCAGTTGGCCATTTTTTAACAAAATTCATTAAAAATTCTTAAAATTTTCCCCCGGCGGCGCCTATCGGCACCGCCGGCCCCTCTTAAATCTATATTTACTTAAAAAAATTAGCCAAAATCTTAAAATTTGGTATTTTTTTGACAAAATCTGCTAGCAAATAGCATTAAAATTTCAAAAAAGATTTCCCGGAGGCGCTTATCGGCACCGCCGGCCCCAAACTTATGACTAGAGCTCGGAAAGAAAGGCACCAAAAAGCGCGAAAAGGCACTAAAATAGGCACCAAAAAAATTGAAAAAATGCATGAAAAGGAATAAAAACCACGAAAAAGCCATTAAAAAGGAATTAAAAAAATTTTTATTTAGGATTTTTAGGCAAACTTAAAGAAAAAACTTGATTTTGGTTATTTAATGAATATTAATATTTTTATAATGTTTTTGATAAGGAAAATTCTTAAATCAAAAATTTTTTATTAAGAATAAATGAGATTTTGTTGAACAATTTTTGAGAAAATTTTTCAGTTCTTAAAGATATATTTTCTGAAATTTTTTTAGGTCATTTCTTAGGGGTATTTTCTGAAAAATTTTCAGGTCATTGTTAAAATTTTTGATTTTTAAAGATTTATCTCATTTTCATTTAGCACCTATTTTCTGTGTTTTTTAGAATCAATGAGCAAACACACGTTTTTGGCTGCCCTTTCCAAACATTTTCCCAATCTATAGTACACCATTCAATAGAGTTTCAATGGGCTCTACAATTTTATTCAGTTTTTCGCTTTTTTTTAATAGAAATAGTTTATTGCTTTTTTGGAAAAAAAATAAACAAATTCGTGTCCCAACATTTGCGGCCCAGACATTTGCGGCCCCGACTTTTGCGGCCCGGCATTTGCGGCTATGTCCAAAATCGGGTTCAAAATGAAGTTTTTTCAATCCCTAATCGCAAAAAAGCTTTAACTAAACGATAGAAAGTGATTGTATCCGATCATTTGATCTCCAATGAATTTTTGAAAAAATGATAAAATTTTCAAACAACAGAATTAAATTTTCTTATAAACTAGAATACAGTGCTTTCTTAATTTTAATGATATTTAAGCTATCAGGGCTTGAAAAAATTCAACTTTTAATCTAATTTTGGACATAGCCGCAAATGTCTGGGGCCGCAAAAGTAGGGCCGCAAATGTCGGGACCGCAAATGTCGGGGCTCCAAAAACCGAGACCGAAAAAAACCGAAAAACTCAAAAAATTCTCGGTCGAACGGTTTCGGTTAAAAAACCCAAAAAACCCGGACTTGAAAAAACCGAAGAAAATTTTTCGGTTTATTTCGATTTTTCGGTTTTTTTCGATCACTTTGCTATTCGGCACGCTTCTTCAAAAATTTGGGGATGATTGGAGGGGGGGGGGGGGGGGGTGTCGATACTTTTCCTCTTTTCCCATTCTTATAATTTTGCCGCCGTAGTCGAGTGTGCGCTGGTTTTTAGAGAATAAATTGTTTAATTAAGCAATTTTCCAATTTCCCAACGAATTTTGAACAAGTTCACAATACCAACTTAAATGATTTTACAAAGAAATTTTCATTCACAGCGTTACTTTTTTTGACGATATGAGGAAATTCAAATTGGACAAAAAGATCCAGATCCCGTTCACAGTTTAGAAAAGAGTCTGATTTAAGCAAACAAATAAAAGGATAATGCTGCGAAAGAAAAACATTTTTAATCATATGAATATTAATAAAGCCCGGACTTACGAAATTGCCGGGAAGGGACCGGGGCCGGAAAATGGAAAATGGAGCGGGGCAGGATCCCGGTACCGGGAGTCCCGTTTTCCGGGACTCCTGGTCCCAATTACCAAATTTTTGAATTCTGAGCCAATTTTTTTTAAGAAAATAAGGATTTTATGGGCCGGTGGGGAAGTTTTGTAGATTTTACATTCATTTAAAGAGATAATCAATATAAAATGCAAATTTTAAATTAAACTAGCGGAGTCAGCGCCTTCGGCGCATCCCCCGCTAGGTAGTACGATTGTATTGTAGGATTATGAAAGATAAAATCGACTGGCTCGGCCGCTTCGCGGCCTCGCATTCTTTTCTTGTCTTTTCAACAAATCGCCGGGACTCAATCCACCAGCATTTCAATCACTGGGACTCAATTCTCCGGCATTCCACTCACTGGGACTAAATCTCATGCATTCCAATCACTAGGACTAAATCTCATGCATTCCAATCACTGGGACTCAACCCACCAGCATTTCAATAAATGGGACTCAATTCTCCGGCATACCAATGACATTCCAATCACTGGGACTCAACCCACCAGCATTTCAATAAATGGGACTCAACCCACCAGCATTCCAATCACTGGGACTCAACCCTCCAGCATTCCAGTCACTGGGACTCAATTCACCGGCATTCCAATCACTGGGACTAAATTCTCATGCATTCCAATCACTGGGACTCAACCCACCAGCATTTAAATAAATGGGACTCAACCCACCAGCATTCCAATCACTGGGACTAAATTCTCATGCATTCCAATCACTGGGACTAAACCCACCAGCATTTCAATAAATGGGACTCAACCCACCAGCATTCCAATCACTGGGACTCAATCCACCAGCATTTCAATCACTGGGACTCAATTCTCGGGCATTCCAATCACTGGGACTAAATTCTCATGCATTCCAATCACTGGGACTAAACCCACCAGCATTTCAATAAATGGGACTCAACCCACCAGCATTCCAATCACTGGGACTCAACCCTCCAGCATTCCAGTCACTGGGACTCAATTCACCGGCATTCCAATCACTGGGACTAAATTCTCATGCATTCCAATCACTGGGACTAAATTCTCATGCATTCCAATCACTGGGACTAAACCCACCAGCATTACAATAAATGGGACTCAACCCACCAGCATTCCAATCACTGGGACTCAATCCACCAGCATTTCAATCACTGGGACTCAATTCTCGTGCATTCCAATCACTGGGACTAAATCTCATGCATTCCAATCACTGGGACTAAATCTCATGCATTCCAATCACTGGGACTCAACCCACCAGCATTTCAATAAATGGGACTCAATTCTCCGGCATACCAATGACATTCCAATCACTGGGACTCAACCCTCCAGCATTCCAGTCACTGGGACTCAATTCACCGGCATTCCAATCACTGGGACTAAATTCTCATGCATTCCAATCACTGGGACTAAATTCTCATGCATTCCAATCACTGGGACTAAACCCACCAGCATTACAATAAATGGGACTCAACCCACCAGCATTCCAATCACTGGGACTCAATCCACCAGCATTTCAATCACTGGGACTCAATTCTCGTGCATTCCAATCACTGGGACTAAATCTCATGCATTCCAATCACTGGGACTAAATCTCATGCATTCCAATCACTGGGACTCAACCCACCAGCATTTCAATAAATGGGACTCAATTCTCCGGCATACCAATGACATTCCAATCACTGGGACTCAACCCACCAGCATTCCACAAAAAATGGGTGAAAAAGCAATCACGGACCACATCAGAACCACTAAGCACAAAAAAAATTTGGCAGAATTTAACAGAAACGTGCCTTTGACCGATTTTGTAAACAAAAATCGGTAATTCATTTTGGACTCATTAAATAATCTAATTCAATTTATTAAGGCTTCTGAAGAGAAACGGTGTCTCGCAGCTGAATTAACACTGGCCTACCATTGCGCTCGTCACAATTTCTCAATAAGTTCAGCGAATTGTTCATCTGATCTTTTTGGTGTGGTTTTTTCTGCCGATCCAGCAGCAATTGAATTTGCATCGAAACGGGACAAAACAACGGCATTAATTCGGGGTGAGTACACATTCTTGTTCCGAGAAAAACAAATTTTTAAGGAGTGCTCAGCCCACATTTTTAAACAATCTTTTGGATGAGATCAAAGAAACAGGGCGCTTTTCGATCGGAATTGACTCAACGTCAATGGACAACATTCGCTATTACGCGATTGTGATCAGGTAAAATAAATTTTAAGGTCATCAAAAACATTGTGAGACATCTGCAGATATTGGCACGGCGAGACAAAAACTGGCATTCTTGAAGTGTGTTCTGAGACAAACGAAAAAGCCGTCGACATGGAAACGTTCCTGACGAGTTTGTTGGAACGCTGTGGACTCCCTTTGGCGCATTTTGTGTCCCTGTGTGCCGATAATACAACCGCAAATTTTGGTGGTCGAGAGCGGAGAGGACGAAACAATCTTTTTCATTTTCTAACCAAAAATGGGTATTAAGTTTCATTTTAAGCTTTATCGACTTTTAGAAAAGACAAATATTGTTGGAATTGGCTGTTCAAGCCACATCTGCAACAACGCAATTGGTTACGCGGTTGAAAAATGCGACTACGACGTCCGTAATTTTTCGCGCACAATAGCTGATCACTTTTCCAATCACCCGGGGCGCTGGGAATTGTTTCAAGAAATGGCCGCCGAAGAAAATGTGATAATTTTTGGTATTGAGACGTAAAATTCCCGGTAATTTTAAGGTTATTGTTCACATTTTTCCCGCCTATACTGCGATACGACGGATGTCTTTGGGAAGGACATTCAAACGGATTCGCGAAATGTGGACTGTACTTGAAAAGTACTTCCGATCACTGAGAGACCGAGATTGTCCCAAATTTCTTCGTCAAATTTTTGATGATGAATTGACGCCACGATCAGAAGAATGGAAAGTGATTGAGTGTTTTATGTGTTTCGCATTCGATCAGTTCAACCAATTGAATTTGATTAGTCAGGTGGTATTTAGAAAATTATATGATTAATTAAAACGTAATTCAGAAACCGACACTTCCGTTTCCCATTTTGGCCAAACAAATTAAAACATTAAAGACGAAGCTGGAACTTTCATTGAATGAGGAATTTTATGGGGAAGAGATCAGTGAACTTTTGAAACAATTGGAAAATGATGGCGCGATTTATCAAAAAAACAAATCAAAAGCCGCCGTTAAGTGTTTATTTAATTAAATATTTGTTTTAGCTTTGATTTTCAGCAATTTTACGAGGACGCGTATGAGTATTTGGGCAATTGGTCGCGGCAATTCTCCGAGACAGATGAAGTGATCGGAGACTGGGTCATTTTCGAGTCTGAACCATCATCTGAAAAAGTTCGTATAGGCATTTTTGTGGGACGACAGCTGATGAAATGGATGCTTTGTTTGGGGAAATCGCTGAGTTGAAACAAACACTGAAGGAGCTCCAGGGCGACCGGTTCAACAAGAAAAACGTTGATGAAAAATGGGCGGCTATTTTCAAAAATCCCAATTTTGTCCTGCTCAAATCACTAGTCTCTGCAATTCTGTCAATTTTCCCTTCTAATGCATTTTGTGAATCAGTCTTTTCTGTTCTGAAGAACATCAAAACGGACGAGAAAAACAGGATAGGCATGCCTTTGTTAAACTCATTAATTTCAATCAAATTCAATTCAAAAATTTCGTGCCTAAATGTTCACAATTATTTTCTTTCAATGCCAAATTTGCTCAAACAGGTGAAAAGCGGTGATAAATATATTGTTTAAATGTTATTGACCTTTTTTACAGAGAATAATTGGCTTAAAAAATTGCCGGGTTTTTTGCCGGGTTTTTGAAAATTTTTGCAGAGGTTTGCCGGGTTTTCAACTCGCGCGCCCGGTTTTTGGGTTTTGGCGATCGCATCCCTGATCACTGGGACTCAACCCACCAGCATTTTAATCACTGGGGCTCAATTCTCCGGCATTCCAATGACATTCCAATCACTGGGACTCAACCCACCAGCATTCCAATCACTGGGACTCAATTCTCCGGCATTCCAATGACAATCCAATTATTGGGACTCAATCCACCAGCATTTCAATCACTATTACTCAATTCTCCGGCATTCCAAGGACTGGGACTCAATCCGCCAGCATTACAATCCCTTTTACTCAACCACCACATTTCAATCACTATTACTCAATTCTCTGGCATTCCAATCACTGGGACTCAACCCACCAGCATTCCAATCATTGGGACTAAATTCTCATGCATTCCAATCACTGGGACTCAACCCACCAGCATTTTAATCACTGGGACTCAACCCACCAGCATTCCAATCATTGGGACTAAATTCTCCGGCATTCTAATGACATTCCAATCACTAGGACTCAACCCAACAGCATTCCAATCACTGGGACTCAATTCTCCGGCATTCCAATGACAATCCAATAACTGGGACTCAATCCACCAGCATTTCAATCACTGGGACTCAACCCACCAGCATTCCAATCATTGGGACTAAATTCTCCGGCATTCCAATGACATTCCAATCACTGGGACTCAACCCACCAGCATTCCAATCACTGGGACTCAATTCTCCGGCATTCCAATGACAATCCAATTACTGGGACTCAATCCACCAGCATTTCAATCTCTATTACTCAATTCTCCGGCATTCCAAGGACTGGGACTCAATCCACCAGCATTACAATCCCTTTTACTCAACCCACCACATTCCAATCACTATTACTCAATTCTCTGGCATTCCAAGGACTGGGACTCAATACACCAGCATTAAATCACTGGACTGAATCTTAGAAAATTTCTTCTGCATTTTTAACTTTTTGCATGCCTTGGGATGTTGAATCAGTGTGGAGGGCTCGGCCGCTTCGCGGTCTCTTACGGGCGCCTTCGGCACCCCTCACCAATTTGTTGCGCCAAAGGTACTCACTCGGCCGCTTCGCGGCCTCGTACGGGGGGCCTTCGGCCCCCTCACCACTCAATCTCACCAATTCTGAGGACATTTCGTAGAGTCGGGGGCGTTTGGGCCCCCGCGTTTGGGCCCCCGCGTTTGGGCCCCCGCGTTTGGGCCCCCGCGTTTGGGCCCCCGCGTTTGGGCCCCCGTTTTTGGGCCCTCATTTTTGGGCCCTCGTTTTTGGGCCCCAGGCTCGTTTGGGCCCCAGGGTCGTTTGGGCCCCAAGTACAGAAAAATGAAAAATCACAGTAAAAACAACTTTTTAAATTTCAGCATAAGAATGTAAAATAAAATTTTAAAAATAAATTCAACAATAATTTTACAATAAAAAATGTAAAAATTAAAAGAAATTCACGGGTTCATAAGGTAATTTGGACAATAAAACAAAAAATCACGGGTTCATTCGATAGTTGCGAGAAATTCCCCGGAGAAACTCCAAATGTGAAATTGATTGCGATGTTGCATTTGTCGGTGCTGTTTTTGAACTCGCATCTCCAAAATTTTGTCATCCCATCAGAACTCATTTTAGCGAAGGTGTAAAGGTGGCCTTCGTAAGACAATTTTACTTTTTGTTTTTGGTTGCAATTGGGTTAGCCATTTCAGAACAATGTCCAAATCAGAATGTACATCAAATAAAAAAATAATAGGATTTGGAATAAGTAAAATTGTAAAAATTTTTAGATTCTTAATTTTTAAAAATGCACATTCTATTTTTAGGTTGGAGCCAAACGACCCTGGGGTCCAAACGACCCCGGGGCCCAAAAACGGGGGCCCAAACGCGGGGACCCAAAAACGTGGGCCCAAACGCTCTGGTCCCCATTTCGTAACACACTGGGACTCAATTCACCAAAATTCCAATCAATGGGACCTCATCGCAATCACCGGGACTCAATTCTCTGGCATTCCAATCACTGGGACTCAATCAACCAGAATTCCAATCGCCAGGACTTAAGCCACCAACATTCAATCACTTTTACTCAACCCACCAACATTCCAATCATTGGGACTCAATCCACCAGCATTTTGGAACTAAATTGTCCATCATTCCAATTACCGAGATTCAATCTTTCCAGCGTTTCCATCACTGGGACTCAAGCGCACCAATTCTTCAGCATGGCATCGCAATCACCGGGACTCAATTCTCCGACATTTCAGTCTCCGGGATTCATCTCACCATCATTTCTATTACTCGGACCAATTCTCCGGCATTACAATTACTGGGACTCAATTCTCCATCATTCCAATTCTCGGGACTCAATCTCACCAGCATCCCAATCACTGGGACACAGTTCTACTCAATTCTCCGGTATTCCAATCACTTGGACTCAATTTCACGGATTCATCGGTATGTCAATCACTGGGACTTACTTTTACATAAAAATCTACATACAAAAAAGAACAAAATTGACATCCGCTTTAATTATAAAAACAAAAAAACTCCATTTCAAAGTCAAAACAATTTCTCGAACCAAAACTTTTTCAATACAATATCAAAACTAATTGTAAGACCATTTCCATTGACTTTGCATATACAAAAACAATCTTCTTCTTTTCTTCTTTACAAAAGTTTAAGAGCATTCACTTCCATATGCACTTTGCTAATATAACAAAAATAAAATGCTTTTCTCTTAACAAATGCAATAGAAAGAATTCATTGCGATTTCATTATCACTAATAAAACATATAAAAACTATTTTGTCATTAAAAAACTATTAAAAAAAAAGAAATTTATTTTAAACTGTACTTTTTGTAAAGACAGACAAAACAAAAATGAAAAAATCATAACTAGGGTTGTAAATTATATGGATTAACATATTTTTTCTGCGCATATGCTATGAAGAAAGAGGCTCAAAAATAGCATTTCTACGTTAAAATTTTTTGATTTGGTGAAGGTTTTTAGTCTATATAAATCCATATTTTGGGGGTTTTCGGGAATAAATCCATATTTCGCTATTTTTGTGTTTTTAGTCCATAATTCGGCCATTTTTGGCAAATTTTCACAAGAAAAATGCAATAAAAACAAAAAATACACCCCTAAGGATCGACTTTTTGGAAATTTTTATAAAATACACCCCCAAAAATACGAAAAATTTGCGTTTTCGTCGTCATTTTGGGATTTTTAACAAATATTTTCACCATTTTTTTTCTTGCGATTTTTCTTTTTTTAAGTGCGAAATTTTTTTTGAAATTGGCAAACTGGAGGTGTTTTTTATACGACGGACGACAATAAAAAAATTTGCATTTTTATGTTTTAAATCCAATTTTTGCTTGTTTATTGTATTTTTTAAGTGTATTAAAGCAAATATTGAATACATACACCTTTTTTGGAATTTTTTAGGGTTTAAAACACATATTTTGGCATTTTTTAGTCCATATTTTGGTCCATATTTGGTTATTTTTGAGCTTTTTAGTCCATATTTCGGGCTTTTTTAGTCCATATTTTATGTCCATATTCCATTTTTTAGTCCATATAATTTACAACCCTAATCATAACCAAACATTTCCTTTTTCAAATTCATTTTTAACGCAAAAACAATACAAAAAATGAAAAAAGCAAAACCAAACATTTCTTTTTTCAAATCATTTTTTAACGCAAAATTCTGACAAAACGCCACACAAATTCAAACCATGGACACATAATACAAACACTCAACTTTATTATATAGGATTTTGAATGTTTTATGTGGGTTTGGCGAACTTTTAAATAATTGTACAAATTTCCAAAAATCCCTTAAGTTTTATTTTCAAACTTTGAACTAAAGACATTTCGCCAAATTAATATAATTTTCAAATTTGGAGTTGTTTCAATTGTGAAATTTATTCCCGTTCGTACCGGCCCAAATAGCCGGGGCCGGGATTTTGAAAATGGACCGTGGCGGGGTCCCGAGACCGTCACTTCCGTTTTTTCAGGACTCTCCCGGTCACGGTGGTTTAAATATTAATTAATACTCGTTGAATATTAATTTAATCAGCTTTTGATTCAATTACATTTGTTTTGGGCGTGCAGCTTGGACCCAACAGAAAATTTGCAGTTACAATTTCGAAACACAGCAACAAAAGAAAAATTTTGCTCTAATGCGTTTACGCGTCCAACCGACTTTTACACGGTCCAATGAATGACCATCCTCAGCGGGAATTCCCCATTAAAGGCCCCTTTTTGGGCAAAGGGGGAGGCTTTCATTAATCACTTTTGCCCTTTTAGAAATGGCCAATCAAATAAATTTTGATCAAATGACGCTAAAAAGAAACGTTGAAGGGTCTGTTGGACAGCAATGGACAAATGCTACCGAGGTAAAAAAGTACAAAAATTAATTAGTCATATATTAGAAAAGATTTCTTTGGCTGAGTCCAAGGGACAGAGAATCACCTGGTATAAGCACTGCTGGTCCATCAATTTTAAAGGATAGCAGAAAAGGGTTGGCCAAAGGCATAAACAAACGAAAATGGAGTCTAATCTGCCCCGGGCAAAGGAATTTTTAATGAAATTTGTTAAGAAAAAAGTACGGTTTTTAAACTTTTGAATTAAAATGAAAAGGGATAGAAATTAATATTATTTTCATAAATTTTCCGCTAATCACTCTCGGCCCCCCTAGCCCTGGTTACAACGCGGCGAACGCATTGAACTGTTGGAGCGACAGATGCGCGAAATTGGGGACGACCTGCACATGCTGAAGCCACCCATTGACGAGCTGTTCCTGGACGTGGACACGCTGCGGCAACATCGGCACGCGGACGCGGCCGACTTCAACAAACAGTGAGCGGATAAGGCTTAAAACCGTAAAAATTGGTCATTTTGTTGAAAATCTGTTAAGAAATAGTGTAACTGCCCAAAAAACTATCTTAAAGAACAGTCACAATATAATTTTCTGAAATTTTTTCCTAAAAATCACAAATTTGGACAATTTTTGGGCAAAATCTGTTAGCAAATCGCATTTAAATATTACAAAAATTTCCCGGCGGCGCCTATCGGCACCGCCGGCCTCATACCACTCTAGTTTCGCAAAAAAAAAACATTTTTATAGATTTTTTAAATTTTGAAAAAATTTTTCCAAAAGGAAGATTTTTTGTCCGCAAAATGCTGATTTTGAAAACTTTCAGTTGACAGGCTATGTTTTTACGCTAATAAAATGTTGTTTTAAGTCGATTTTTTTGTTTTTATTGCGTTCCTACGCGCTTACAATCAGTTTAAGAAAAAATCTTTTTTTTGGGGTCAAAATCTTTGTTTTAGCCTCGTTTGTCCTTTTTTTGAAAAAAAAAACTTGGCCGCCCTGCTGCTATAACCATTTAAATATTTTGTTTTAGGCCAATTTACAATCATTTTAATGTGACCAATACACCAACACTTATTTTATTACGACAAAATATGAGTGTAATTACGAGTGAGGGACGGAATGATCTTGAGGTATGAACATTCATTAAGAACATTTAACAAACAGTCTTTATATAAGTTTTGGAAATTAACTTGCAATTATCTAATATGCATATTTGGCACTTTTTAGTGCGTTTATTAGGTCGGCGCATAATTATGTTCGTTTTTTGTTTAAACCAAAAAAAACTTACAAAGTTTAGCTGAGAAATTTTTTTTTGTATCATTAAAAAATCCGAATAATTGATCGATTCGAATCCGGTTTTTTGCGTTCGACGTGAAAAAAGCTCAGCAATACGCTGGTTCTAAAAACAACGAACATAATTATGCGCCGAACTAATAATTTATAGTCCTAATAACTAGCTTAAAATTTTTTAAAAATTTCGGCGAGAAATGTGTGAAACGCGAGCATTAACTGACTGGAATTGTTCTGACTGCCAATCTTTTATACATTTGGTCTTTCCGCGCGCGATTTCTCTCCATTTTCCTTCTCAATTTTTTTTTTCTGCCCCTTTCTCTCTATCTCTCTCTCAAGTTTCTCGCACGCTCATTTCTCTCACAATTCTCTTCATTCACCACTTTATTTTCCACCCATCCATTTATTCACTCAACAGACCAACAATGGCACTCCACATGCTAATGCTGTATCAACCGCTGCTGCTGCCACCGCTCCAACCTCCCATTTGGCACTGCTGACTGCACGTGAAGCATTGCTATAATGGGCTCGCCATGTTACGTCCGGATACCCCGGTGTCAATGTTGCCAACTTTTCCGGCAGTTGGAAGGACGGGTTGGCATTCTGTGCCCTTCTGCACTTTTACCATCTCTGGCTGATAAACTCGGAAGAAATGATCTGACTGATCAGTATAGAAAATTAATTGAATTTTTTTTCTAAAATTTTATGGCCACGAATTTGAGAGTTTAAATTTTGGCGTTTGCCTTTGATTTTGCTGAAATTTTTGGAACTGATTTTTCTAAACATTTTATTTTAAATTTATAAATAAATTTGCAAGTCTTGGTGGATGAGCCAAAGTTTTTGTTTGTCCACAAGACCTTGTGGGGCAAATCCTAGTGATCGACACAAATTTCTGCTGATCTCCCCGATCAGTCAAGCGCATTTTTGCACTTTCATCTTTCACTCTCTTCCTACTCTCGCCATCCTAAACTCTCAAACTTTCTTTGCCATTTCACTTGTGCAAAATTTAGTGTGCTGCGCGTTTTACTTATTGGCATTAATATAGCCCATTAAATCAGTCACCATAATGGCAAGACATAAACTGATCAGACGGGGATGAGGATTTCTCGCAAAGATTGATCAAGTTGAACCTAGCTAAATATTCTGATAGCTTATCAGGGCATAACAATGTTTATCAGCCGTCCTTGCTGCTGTACCACACGCCAACCTCTATTTCTTATCAGGGCAACTTGGACGACTTGGTCTCTCGGCTGACGCGCGGCATTGGCATCACCAACGAAAAGTTGGATCATCTGTTGACCCGCATTGACTCGGTAGATGCAGCGGAACGTGGCGAACGCATTGAACTGTTGGAGCGACAGATGCGCGAAATTGGGGACGACCTGCACATGCTGAAGCCACCCATTGACGAGCTGTTCCTGGACGTGGACACGCTGCGGCAACATCGGCACGCGGACGCGGCCGACTTCAACAAACAGTGAGCGGATAATCAAGGGATTTTTAAAATCATTTCATTTACTGGAAACTGAGCTGGAATTCCGACTGCTGATTTAAAGGGATTGAAGCATCTTACCAATCAATGATCAGAAATCACATTGATAAAATTAGTGGTAATTTTAGAGCGCGTACTTTTGAAAATTCAAGATAAGATTAGATATTTTGATCCGATTTCAGGATTATATGGTCCTGTTCGGTCTTTAGTAATCTCCGAACGGTTTTCATTTTTGAATATGGAAACTTATAGAGCATTTTCAGTGAAGCTCGAGACCGAGGATTGACCACGAAACTAAAAACCTTTTAGTTCCTAAGTATAGGATGAGAAATTAAGGGGGACGGGGAGGATCAACGAATTAGAATAAGAAATTTCAAAATTATTATTTTTTTATAAATCGGTAAAGTGCTGATCATAATTTGTCAGGGACGGGGAGGATCAACGAATTAGAATAAGAAATTTCAAAATTATTATTTTTTTCTAAATCGGTAAAGTGCTGATCATAATTTGTCAGAGTTATTGGCCTGGAACAACGTCGAACTGTCTACCTCTACCGTCTGAAAGACGAACTGATGCGACGCCTTGGCCTCAGCCAGGGAGCACGCGACGTCACTGAACGGTACTCGACCGCATCGTCCGGCACGCGTGGCAACGCTTTTTGTCGAGTTGAGGATGCCATCCAATGGATTTGTGATCGAATGGTACGTTTGATGTTTAAATTTAATTTGGGATGCTGTTCACTGTTCCTTAATGAGCCAGGTTAGGGTTAGGGTTTATATTGGTTTGATTTTCCTAAACCAACAAGTTCCAACTGATCATTAGCATTTATACTGTGCTTATACAGAAAGGCTTTGATCACTTCAACTCCGCAGTTTAAACTGACTTAAAAAGGCGTCTGATCACTTTCTACCTTCGGTATTAACTGATCCCTAAATTGAATTGATCAGAAAAATAGCATTGCTGACCAATTTATGCGAATTAGGGCTCCTATTTATGGTCGCAGGCTTAATAAACCCGTTTATTTCAGAACAAGCTGAACTCTGAGACGCTGGAAGTGTTAGAGCAAATCTTCGAGCAGCACAAGCTGGACAACAGGGACATTCAGGACTTTCGAAAAACGGTGGACGGATTAAAAAAAAATATTTAATTAAACAATTGGAAGTGATTCTGAAATTCCATTTTTTGGTCTTGGATTCCGATAATTTAACCGGTTATATACCGTATATTCTCATATAACAATCTCGACTAAGATGACCATGATCAAAAATCATTTCCTGGATCCTTCTACTATATCCGTTTTCTGATCACTTTTTAATTTATCAGGCTGAAGTGTCAGCAGTGAAAATGATGGAGTCGGAGTACCAACAGTTGCGCGAACTGTCTGCCGGGCGCATGGTCGATTTGGTGGGTTGGCTTGACACCATGCTTAATTAAGTCCCCTAATTGGGCAATAAAATTAAGCGATTAGCCAGTTAATTTTGGCCATTGTCTCTTAATGATCATATTTTCTGTCTTGTTTATTACTGATCAACCCAATGCTTTCTGATCATAGGACGCGCTGATTGCCTTCATCCGTGCTGCTCAATTTGAACTGCTTTGGGCCCATCAGCGTGAAGAATTGAAAATGACGCGCAATTGGAGCGACTTGGAACGCCTGAACATTCGAATGCTGCAAAACTACTTCAAGCAGGTGGTTGGGCAGGCGTGAATGTGCGTGACTAATTGGGCCTAATTGGCTGGAAAATAAATTGTGAAAAAAAAAGTTTTTTTTTTTTTGTTAGATTGGGATCGAGCATTTAAAAATTATTGAAATTTTGCCGATTAGCCATAAAATTATCGAAATTTAAGTTTTAATTTCTTCGTCATCGGCATTATCAATGGATTAGTAATTTAAAAAAAGTTAATAGAATTTATGGGCAACAACTTATCATTGCATGCAAAATGAAAATTTATTTTATAGTCAAACCTATAAAAATTTCATAAATTTTCAATAAATTAATTTTTTTTTTATTGCAAAACTAAGTTTTTCTAAAATCTTGATTAATTTCCAAATGATATTATTTATGGATGAATAAATGATCAGAGGATAGAGTAATGAATTTGAATTCCATTACGGAAAAGTTCAACTTTGTTGTTGCCATTTAGCTGCCCCATGAGATTGAGCTGCACGAGAAGCAGTTCAACGACGTGCACAACCAGGGCACCGCGCTGATCAACCAACGCCATCCGGCGGGCGAAGTGATCGAAGTGTACTTGAGCACCATGCAAAACCAATGGGATTGGATGCTGAACCTGAGCAAGTGCATGGAGGGCCACCTGCGCGACGCGTACAATGCCAAGGCATTTGTGGAGGAGTCGGAGCAGCAAATGCAGCAACAATTGGTCAGTTTGGCTCTCAGTACAGTGGGGGAGGTATCGTCGGTTTCGGCTCAGGAAAATATCAGAATTACAAAATATTTATTTCCATTTACTTCCATTTTTTCAATTAAACATCTTTTTGCCACAATTTCCTTTCTTCATTTTTGTTTTTTTCTAATTAATTCCGTTATAATAACTTTTTTTAAAACTTTTTTGAATTTTCTTTTGTTGATTAAAAAACAAATCCATACAAAATCCTAACAAGCCTTTGGCTTTGTTTCTTCCTAAGCGCTCCAAAAATTGATAAAAAAAACAATCTTTCTGCTTTAAATCCTCTTAAGCTGGCTATACTAAAAATGCCAAAATCCAAACCGTTTGACTACATTTTAATTTTTTAAATTTTATTTTATACTTTAAAATTGTGCCTCAAAATCCCAATTGTGACTCAATTCTACAGGACCACCTTGATCATGAATATTCTCGTACTGATTTTTCGCTGGACGATGGTGAACAGATGTTGCGCCAGCTTGACTTTGTCCGTGAATACATCCAACAATTGCATGCGCGACTCCTTTCATTGACTGACAGGTGAGCAATAACATACCATTTTTGGCACATTTTCTTGGCACGGCATTTGCAATTTTTCAAAATTTTTATTTATTTCAAGGTGTGCCCAAATTTCACCGCTTTTGCAACATGGCGAACGCATTTCAAAACCGCTGCCGGTGATGGCATTTAGCGAACACAAAAGCAAGGACAAAATTTACATCAGACAAGGCGAGAAATCGTTTTTTTGTTTTTCTTATCTGACCGTTTCAAAGATCTTTTTGTTCTCAAAAACGTATAAAAAATAAATGTATAAAAAATTTTTTATATATGTTTATATTTCTAATAAAAAACTTTTTAATTAGTAAAAATGCATTAATATTTTGAGTATATTTCAATTGAAAAAGAAATATCGAAGAATTTTGGAAAAGTTTTCAAAAGCAATATTTTTGTTAAAAAAACTTTGGAGAAAGTTTTTTTCAATTAGGGGTGAATTTTTTGAAATTATTTACATCTCATTTCTTCAAGATGTATTTTCATTTTTATCATATTTTATTTTCCGATGAAAAGTGCACAGAAATTTTAAGTATTTGCCTGCAAATGCCATCCCGATTTATAAAAATTTTAAAGATGGTTTTTCTCTCCATACACTTATTTTTTTCAATCGCCAAATTAAGCTATTATTGGGACTTTTTTACTTCAATAAAAGAATTAAATAAATTATTCTGTACACACCTCTATATTGAATAAATTTGGAAAGCAACTAAGAAAAACGAAACAAAAGATCAAATTTAGAACTTTTTTAGGTCTATGAATTTCTTTTTCACTAATATTTTTAAGAAAATATTTACTACATTTTTATAAAATTTAACTTTTGGTTCTTTAAAAATAATGAATTTTAATTCATCAGCATTAACTATTTTAATAAAATATAAAGAAATTGTGTTTGTCCTTTCTATTTTCTAGCTGTCCATTATTTGGCCACAGTTCTACTGTCGTTGGATCTTTCTCAGAATGCTAAAAATTTTAATAATGCTGGGCGAACAGTTATTTAGGATTGTAAATTATATGGACTAAAAATCATATGAATCATAAACTATGGAGTAAAAAAGCCAGAAATATGGGCAAAAAAGCTAAAAATGGCCAAATATAATTAAACCCTCGAAAATTTCTTAAAATGTATGCATATACAATATTTGCTTAAACAAATTTAAAAAACACTAAAAACTACAAAAATTACAAACCAATATTCGTTCTTTTTTGGGCGGATTTATTTTTTTAAATTTCCAAGACGTCGATTTGCATTTTATTTGTAAAATTTATTAAAAGTGGCCCAAATATAACTAAAAAAAATGCAATTTAAGGATTTATCCCGAAAATCCCCAATATCGACTAAAAACCCTCCCAAAAGAAAAGTTTTAACATAGCAATACTATTTTTGGGCCCCTTCGTAGTATATCGTAGAAAAAATATAAATCCCTATAATTTACAATCCTATTTATATATATTACCTTTGAATTTCACCTTCAAGAAGGATTTTTTTTTCCAGGAGACGATATGCTAGCTGAATTAAATATTATTTAATTTTTAATGAAGCTCATACATACTTCCTTGATGACATCCATTATCTCTTTGGTTTTAAAGAGCTCAACCATTTCATCTTGCGTCTTTATGACGAGGGCATTTGCCTTTTCGTTGTTTTTTGGGCCGCACGCAGTCTTCAACTCGGGGCCAAATTCAAATGGTACTTTCGTTGGAGGGTTCGGGTTGTTGTCAAAGCGACACACCTTAGAGATTAATTCATTAAAATCAGGCTCCGCATCATAAAAAGTTATTTTTTCCCAGAATGACGAATTTCCTCAAATTGTTTCTTTTTTCCCGGAATGAATTTTATCAAAATTTTTTATTTCCGCTAAGCAATTTAAGCATTTTTCAAAAACAACGCTCAGCTATTAAAAGTTACAATTAAGAATTCAAGTGTGATAAAAGATTTTTACCAGAAAATAAACTTTGGATTTGTGTCAATTTGTTAAGAAAAATATGAGTTTTTAGGGGGTTGTGCGGTGCTATTGCGCCGCCGTGAGAAAGTTGTAATTTTGACATTCTTTAAACAGTTTTTCACTGAAAATTATCTACCGTATCTTCTCTATTATAACCCATTCTTTATAGATTCGCCAGTCTCTAATTAAAAACTAATTTATTTTAAAACTTTAATAAAAAATTAATTATAAAATAAAACTCGTGTTATGAATTTTCAAAATTTAGCCTAAATTTCTCTGGCTCAAAAAAGAATTTTCAAAATTAAAAAAATCTAAACTAGGCAAATAGCTTTTTAAGATTTTTTAGCAACAGATTCTAAAAAAATCTAGAAAATAGGCACTAATAGGTAACTCAAAAAGTTGCTTAACAATAACAACAACAACTGAAAAACATGTTTTTATTGTGTTTCAGGTCACTGGGGATTCAGGAAAAAATAGGCAAAAACCAAAAAATTAAATCTAGGCTTGACCATATTAAAAATAAATTTAAAAAATACCCTTTACGAGAATAGCTTTTTTTTATTCTAACGGCCAAAATTATTTTTTCTATTATTTTCAAACGTCGCAGCGCTGGGGCGTAAAGGTAAGAATTTGTAATGGTCTTGCAGGAATTTGTAGCGTTATTGCGCAAAAAATGACATTTTTCCATTTTGGGGTCAATTCAAAAAAAATAGTGAGTAAAAATACCAAAATAGTGATAAAAAAGTGGCAAAACGTGCAAAATAGTAACATAATTTTAGCCAAAAAGTGCCGGAGCGCAAAATAGTGATTTCTAGTGACCATGTTTTCCATTTTTCGCGATTATGTCCATATCCACATTTTGACAATTTTCCAAAAAAATTTTATTAGAACGGCCCCCATCAGCTAAATTGGATTTTGACCCACAAAATTTAAAAATTTTTCTTAAAACTACATTTTTATGAAAAAATTTTAACGAAAATATTGATTAATTTAAATTTTCTTAAATTAGTTTAATGATTTTAATAGCATATTTCGCTATTTAGAAAGCTTTATTTTGCATTAAGCGAATTTGAAGAAAATTTTGAAAAATTATACCCTCAATTTGGAAAAATTTATGCCAGAATTTTTGCAACTATATGTCCATATTTTGAGATTTTCGTCCATGTTTTATGGCAATATTGCGCGATTTTTATTCATATATTTCCGAACCCTAGACACAGAATCCAAAATTTTTAATGTAGAAATGCGTTTTTTGAGCTCCTTTCTTCAAAAATTTATAATTATTAAAAATTGCGAACTGTTTAGCCTACAATGATTTCAGCCGCTTTTAGCGCAGCGACTAAGTCAGAGAATGCTCCGTTCCGATTCAGGTTGTTAAATATGAGAGTTTCGGCGATTGTTGACCCTTAAAGGTTTCTATACAAAAACAAAAAGATTGATTTAAAATGACCAAGAAAATATTTCATATATGCCGTTAATTCATTTTTGGTGTACAGCTCGCGATAATTGATCCGCGTTTCACCTCTCGAACCCTCGGCTGGTTCGATGGTCATCTGTATTAAACAAAAACAATTAAAAAATTAAATTTTCTTACAAAGACAATTTTGGCACAATGACGATCTAACCAACACGCTACAGCGTGGCCAGTCTCATGGAAACTAGGCCGCTGTTCTTCCACAGCAATGGAGTTCCATTGCATCATTGCTGACACGAACTTTAAAATAAGGGAAAACTTGTCAACTATAGTATTTTTTTGCTTAATAATAAATTTTTTAAGCAATTTTTTACAGCTTGGAGTTTATGGTTGTGATTTTCCATAGTTTTGCCAGATTGGCAAGACCAGTTTCGGCAAGTGAGTTAAGTATTAGTATCGCTGGTTTATCTACCGTATTTCCTAAAATAAAGCCCCGCCGGGGGCTTTATTTTTTCAACTCCCACACCCAAAAGAAGAGCTTAATTTAGTGATATTGAACTAACATAGATGTACTTTATTTTCAACTCTCTTTTTCAAATTCGAAATGCTATTTTTGGAAAATTTTTGCAAAATTTTTAACCGCTTTTGAGCGATTTTGCAACACACGGCCATTTTTTTGGGTCCTGATCACGACATCTTGTTATGCATTTTCTACCTCATACAATTTATTGTATTTATTTTTCAGACAAAATTTGTGTTAAAATTCACTATATATGAAATTTTATTTGTGTACCATGCCAAAGATTTGTAGGGCCCGATGCACTTACCAACCATGTGGGTTTTTTTAAAAACTGTAAATTAAGAAAGAAGCTAATTCATTATTTTTTTTTTTAAAACTGTAAATTAAGAAAGAAGCTAATTCATTATTTTTTTTTTTAAAACTGTAAATTAAGAAAGAAGCTAATTCATTATTTTTTTCAGTTTTTGTGACATTTTTTTTTTGTTTGGTTTATAGGATATATTTTGGGGGGTTTTTTCGCACATTTAAATGATAATTGGCGTTTTTTAGTAATTAAAAATAAAAATCCTAGCCCTCGTTAAAGTAGAACCCTTTTTATTGTCAAGCATTCAAACAACAGCATGCGATTACTCTTATTCTTCCAAAAAAAAAATTTTAATTCTTGTACGGACCAAATCATTGTTGTCGTTGTGGCATGGTGTGCGAGTGTTGGAGCTCATAGTTGAGTTGGAGCCAATCGCTGTGAACAATGGGACAGATAATAACACCGCCATGCTTTTTCTGGGAACCCGCGACAAAGCTGTTTTGAATCCCGGTAATCCTATCCCAGGAAAACCAGAATCTCACCATTATTCCAGATATTCTTTTAAATAAATTTATTAATGCTACGGCGGCACTCTTTAAAGAACGACAAAAAATTAGTGTAGAAGAAAAAATAATATTTTTTTATTCACGAAATTGCCTCAAATTTTGTTTTTTTATGGGTTCGACGTTTTGAAATATGTATATTTGATCAGACCACTCTTTCAAGTTAAGTGGCCAAATTATAGAAAATATAGGAGACTTTGTTCTGATCAAGTATATGCTAACCTTTTGTCGAAAAGAAACACTGTGAAAAGATAAGTATGAAAAAATTATGAGAAAATTATTCGCACAAAATTATGAAAAAAAAAACTAAATTTACTACAAAATTGCTTTTGAAGGGTATGTCTACGAATCTCTGTAGATAATGTGAAACATTTGTGATTTTTTTTGTTGTAGATTCTGCGTACAATCTTCTTAAAAACAAAAAATTTTTGTCAGACTAATATATTCATGTTTTTTGTGATATTTATGGAACGAAATTGCATGGACCAGAAATGCCGGGACCTGGCCGAAATTTTCAATTCGGAAAGAAAATAGCGAAAAGTAGGCAAAAATATTTCAAAAATTAATTTTAATTATTTTTTAATGTAAATATAAAAAACTTTTTAAAATATAAAAAAAACCAAAAATTCGTTCTTTTAAAATTTTGCTTAAAATTATTCTCAATTGTTTTTAATTTGAAATAGCTAATAAACTAAAGCGTATTTGGTATGCCTTTCCACGATATAAGCCATATAAGCAGGTACTTAAGTTATTAAATTTATCTTATTACATTGTTTTTCACTTAAATCTTTTACTTTTTCCATTTCTTCAATATTTTTCGACAAGGCGCTTAAAGCGGCAGCTGCTGATGGTCTACTTACGGGTGAGTTTCGTGCATTCCAAATGGCGAAACTTGGCAAGGCTGTCATTACCATAATGGCACCCTTCGAATGCAGCACGATGATATTCAGTGGCTGATGCTGTAGACGAGTAGAAAAATAGAACTGCCAAAACAATAATGAATGTATGAACCATTTTAACTCTGTCAAAAATGTAAAATTAAAAGACTCAAATCACAGTTGAGTACTGTTTTCATTCTCGGTCTCGGGTTTTTTGGCTCGGAAGCCGAGAAATTTTTATGCTATTAAGATGGCCTATCTTCCTGGATAAAGGGCATTCAAAATACAAAAATTTCATTAAAATTGTACGTATATTTTTGATTTTATTAATATTTTCTATTTTTCTGCTTACATAAATACATTTTTCGCTTCTCGATTCGATGAAAAACATTTAGAATGATTTTATTTCCTTTAACGGGATTGATATGCCAATAATATTGAGGGCCAAAAAAATTATCCATGTGCTTTATTTTTCGTAGCCATGGACAGCTAATTTTCTTTTGCGGAGCGGAATGGGTGCCCCTCCCCCCCCCTCCCCCCACTCCCGAATGCTTTCTCTTTTTAATTTACGTTCCCACGTCTGGCAAGAGACGGGCGCACTCGGCCAATTTGTCTTTTTTCCCATTCCGTCCCAGTTGTTTTCTCCGTAATTCCGGGTGGCCCACCGTCGCTGCCCCCCCCCCATTTTCCGCCAACATTAAGCAGACAGAAATGCCACGAGAATTTAGTAGGGCGAAAGCTGATGGATGGCAAAAACAAGGCGGAATAGTGGAAAATTCGAAAAAGCACTACTAAAACATTCCATAAGCATGACTTTTATTTTTAGCGACGTCCTATGCATTTGATGGGAGAAAATCATTGTTTGAGAATTTGGCTAAAAAAATTTGAAAATAATTTAAGCTTTCCTATTTTACCGCCTATTCGAATTTCATTTTGAATTGGTGGAAATATGGCAAAAATTTTTTTATAAGGTGCTGTGACGAAATTACAAAACTATAAATGACAATAATTGAAAGGGATAGTAGCTCTAGATTCAACATCTTCTACTATCTTATATATTTTTAAAAAATCTAGCAAAATAAATAATAAAAATTTTTGTTTATGGTTTCTAAGGAATTAAAAAACCCTGGCATTTGTAAAAACAGTCAAAAATGCGATTTAGAGAAAATCTATAAAACAAAATCAAGTAAAAATTATAGAGTCTGATAATATTTTAAATCAAAGTGACTTTTTGAAGAAAACCCGTAAAATTCGTTTCTTAGTAATGCAATTTTATTTTGATTACAATTTGGTCACAATTCTGCTGGAGACGACATTTTATCCTTGAAAAGCATGACAAGACTTGACAACAAAATGAAAAAACAATCATTGAATGGATAGAGGGGCATAATTCATAATTTTTCTAGTCATTTTTTGCTGTCGGCCACAAATGTCGAAAAATAAAATGTCAAAAACAAATCATTGCTGAGTCGGAACGGTTCCAATCGACTGAAAAGACATTTAAATTTTAACAGCAAAATAAAAAGTTTAATGCATCACCACGCAGTTTTTAAAATTTTAAATATGGCAGATGATCCATTCAATGAAATTTTGGCTCAATAACGACTTTTGTGCCACTAAATAATTTTTCACGCCTTCACTGGCGTTTTTTCCATTTTTAAATTTGGGTATGCGGCCGCTCAACCGAAAAGTATCGATTAAATTGCAGATGAACACATATTACAGTATCACACCAATAAAATACTGTAGCAGTGATTGGTTGGACTCAAGACCGGAAAATGTGTCAGTGGAAAAGACTCCAAATGCATTCAGAACTGATGAAATATTTATAAGCATCCAATTTCGAAGGTATAAAGTACAAAACCAATGGGAAATTCGAATGACAAAAAATCGCCTGGACGGACTCATGACATTGGCAAATAAGTCGTCCTCCGGTGCGTCGTCTCAACAAAGGTCAAAGGTGGAATTGGTCGAGAGTTTTGGCAATTGTTCTTATTCTCGATAAAAGTTTAAAAAAAAAATTATTTTCGAAAACACATGCTTAGCAATTTTTTGTAATAAAGTTTCAAGAAAAAATTAAAAATTTTCTTTATGATAATGTTAATTTAATTTCTCATTAGAAGCGGTCGAATTTGACAACAAGGCACCACCACATTATTAGTTGTTCATCAATTCAATGAAGCGATTTTTGACGAATTAGTAGAAAAACTTGAACAAAAAGAAAAATGGGAATAAAGTTATTTTGAACATTAAAATGAAATATTGAAATTATTATAAATATTTGTTAAAAGATAAAAAATTTTAAAACGCACATTTTTAGTTAAAATTTTGAAAAGAATTTGATGGCCCAGTAATGCTATAGGAAAACATTGAAAAACTACCCATAATTTTGATTTTTTCAGGAATTTGTGCTGCTTCCCTCTATCCCACGGAAAAGGTGACGAGGAAATGTTTTCCCGTGGCCAATTCTCTTCTATCGTCCAGCACATTCGCCGTCCGCCCGCCGTCCTCTCGCCACTTTTTCAGTCATTCACAAATAGCAATTTCCAATTTTATATGGCATTTTTAAGACAAAATCAATTAATTTTGTGGATATAGTCATGGTCATATGTTTAACAACACCCTTAAATATGAATGAAAATTCGAAAGATCCTTGTCAAAAGCTTTAAATTAAACGAATTTTAAAAACTTTATTTTATATCTGATAATTAGTTCAAATTATGCTACCTTTTCGGGACCAAATAATAAAGATGTTGCAATATGTAAAAATGGTGTACCGATATTTGCGCGACACTTGCGCTGTCCCACAAAACATAGTTTCACCGTTTATTCAAAAAAAAAGATTTATTAAAAATTAATTTTATTTTAATTAATCTATATATTTTAATAATGAGAATTAAATCCATTCATTCTTCGTCGAAGCCTTTCATGCAAGACGAAAATAAAATGTAAATAGATTTTTGAACAAAAACTATAGAAAAGCGTGAACAAGTTGAAAATTCCATAAAAAAGCCTAAATAGGCTTAGAATAAATAACCTTTAGATTATTTCGAATTAAATTAAATCTCTTAGTTGAAAAAAAGATAACTTTATGAGTATATTTTCAAAAATTTTCAATTTATTTTAAGAATTACATCAAAAATCGAAAGGTACGAAAATTGCAAATGTTTAGATTTAATTTTCTGTGTTTTATAAAACCAACAAATTACTGAATCTATAAGATAAACACAAATATGTATAAAAAATAAATATGTAGATAAAATCACATTTAATTCGCAAATACACAAAAAAGTGGATCGGGGTCACTTCGGCGCGGACCATTTCGGCGCCGCAAATTTTGAAATGTTATAACTTTTTTATTTGTCAGTCAACCTTAGCCAGTCTGGCATCATTTGAAAGCTCTATGTGTGCTCAATATTTACATGCCAAAATAAAAATGAATGATTCAAAAATAAAAAAGTTATGGCACGCGGCGCCGAAAAAGCCAAGAAAAAGTCGATTTTTGAGGTTTTTTGGCCATAACTTTTTTGTAAACAGATGAAATTTTTTGAAATTTTGCAGGCTAATAGAGAATGTCAAGAGCTATTGAATGATAATAAAAATATTTAATTTGGTTGATAATGAAAAAAGTTATTTGAAACGGCGCCGAAATGGCCGGCGCCGAAGTGGGCGGTTCCCCAAAAAAGTATATTATAATTTTATCCACTTTTTATGTTATCCATTCATTGATTTCCTCCATCTCTATTTCTTCTTCATCAAATCAATTTTTACAAATAATTTGTCTTGGATAAACTTAATCTTTTTTATATAAATAGAAGCAAAATAAAGCAAATATTAAATATTTTAATTCAATTTAAAAGCATTAAATCGTGGTGGGTCGGCCGACGAAAAGTGTAAAATTTGCCAAAATTTTGGCTAAAGCAACTCATAACTTTGCTTAGACGCAACAAATTGTACAATCTTGGTATCAACGATAGCCCTTGAATTGCTTTATTAGCTTGCTAAAATTCAAAAAATTTTATTAAGTTTTACAAAAGTTCAAGCCAAAAATTTTGTGTAAATGTAGCAAACAAAAGCAAAATTAAATTAAAGGTCTTAAATTTCTAGAAAATTTATATATAAAAAATCTCAAATATGATGAAATATTTACAAAATGCAGTTTTTGAAATTTACACAGGAAATTGGAAATTGCTATTGTGGATGACTGAAAAAAGAGGTGTGAGGACGGCGGGCGAACGGACGAATGTGCGAAAATGGGTCGGTAGAAGAGAATTGGCCACGGGTTTAAGGTAGAGACCGGACGGGATCGGGATCCCGCGGGATTTCTTCGGGATCCCGCGGGATTAAATTCGGGATCCCGACATCGGGATCCGTCCCGAACGATTTTTTAAATTCATCGGGATTGATCGGGATCGGGATTTCATCGGGATCCCGAATCGGGATCCCTCCCGACCATTTTACCAATCCCGCGGGATCCCGCGGGATTGAAGGCACAATAATTTTTTAAAAAATTTCATTTTTTAAATTAAGACGTTGAATTTAAATTAAAAATTTGCTTATTTTTCTTTAAAATTTCCTTAAAATCCCAAAAAATTTTCATGAGTCTAAAATACTTGTGAAAATTTTCAAAATTTGACGCAAAGGTTGAGGTTGGGCATTTTGTGACTTTTATTCCTTTAAAAAAGATTTATCAAAAATTTTTTTTTTTAATTCCTTAAATAATATTCTAAATCTTATTAGGTAGTTTCATGCACAACAATTTCTAAGAATTTTGTCTAATAAATTAGATTAGAAATTGTTGTCTAAGTATTTTTCCTTCGGTGCATAACGGCACCGCCGGACTCTAAAAATCTTTAATTTTCCTGAAAACTGAAAAATTTGCTCAAAATCGCTAAAAAAAATTGGGGTTTTTTGGACAAAATTTGTTAACAAATCGTATCAAAAATTACAAAATTTTTCCCGTCGGTGCCTATCGGCACCGCCGGCCTCCACCTTGTTCCTCTAAAATTTTTGAAAAAGACTCAGCAAAAAATTCTTTAAAATCTGATTTTTTGATTTCGATGCACATAATTTGCTAATTATCCTCAAATTGTTAAAACTGATCATAGGAGGCGAAAATACAAAAATTGATATTAATTAAATTGTAAAAACTATTCAAAGTTATGTTGTTAAATGTTCTAATTTTTGGTCCTAAAATCTGATTTTTAGGCATGATACTCAAATTTTGAAAATTTTCTAAAAACCTGCTATAATTCCCATCCCTATTTTTCTTCAATTGAATTGATCAATTAGGAATATTAGATAAGTACTTGAACAAAACTTGGCACAAAATGTAAAAAAAAATTGGATTTAGAAAATCCCGATAATCCCGCGGGATCCCGAAAAAAAATCTTCGGGATTGATCGGGATTCGATCGGGATCCCGATTCGGGATCCGTCCCGATCGTTTTTCCAAAATGTTCGGGATTGATCGGGATCGGGATTCAGTCGGGATCCCGACTCGGGATCCCTCCGACCCCAGTCGTCCGGTCTCTAGTTTAAGGCAGAGATGTGATCTCAAAATTTTGAAAATCCTCATTTCAGCCGTAAAAAATCCTCATTTGCCACTAAAATACCTCAAAAAAATCCTCATTTGGAATGAAAAATCCTCATTTTTAAAAGCATAAAAAATGCAAACAAAATCAATTAAATGTCATATTTTTCGTTTGAAACAATCAAATTCATCAATTTCTTGTCATTTATAAGCATTTTGTGGAAGTCTGAGCACGAAAAATCGAAGTTGCTCTTCACTTGGGCCAATGCTTTCACTGTGTCCATGTGTAATGAATTCTGTTTATCTGTCCACTGAGACCCAGAAAAAATTGCTTTTTTTTTTGTGGCGCGGTTTTCCAAAAAAACTTTGGGAACATTGGGGGAGGGGGTCCGGCAGTGCCGATAGGCGCTGTCGGAAAAAAATTTGGAATTTTGAGTGCGATTTGTTAACAGATTTTAAAAAAATGATTTTGACTGAGGATTTTTCGAAAAAAAAGTTTAAGATTTGAAGAAAAAGTTCGAACATTTTGCCAAATATACCTATTTTTCAAAAAATTATGCGTTTTTGTCACTTTTTTATCAAAAGACCACAAAAATCCTCAAATTTCTCAAAAGACCACAAAAATCCGCAAATCCTCAGTTTCAAAATAAATCCTCTTTGACCCTCTAAAAGACCACAAAATAAGGAAAAATCCTCAGATATCACATCTCTGGTTTAAGGGCGTTTAAATGCATGCATGCAAATTGTTTAAACATCAATTAATTCACACCATACTTGATATGAAAAAATAGCCCAAAGATTTTTCTATTACTCATAAGTTGCAAAAAAAATTTTTTTAGATTACAATATAATAGGGACATGTAAGAGCTTTATCTTCATACCAAGTGCAATTGTGCGGGCGAAATTGATAAAAAAATTAGTCACTTTTTGAATTTTTATGCATAAGCACTGGATTTTTTCAATTTTTAACACCTATTTTCGCAACTATTTTGGCCTTTTTCGGCGTTTTTTGCAATGCCGATCTGAAATTTTTCAAAATAAGAACATCAAGGCCAAAAAATAAGATTTTTGGGTCAAAAATAAGAACATTTTGCAAAATTGCTTTAAATCGCTTGTATAACACTTTATTCAAATAATATAGAATCAACTTTTGTATTTTTCGCCTCCCATGATCATTTTTAACAATTTTGGAGAGGAAATACGCAAATGTACACATTTAAATCCAATTAGGCTCAAAAAAAATCAAATTTTTACGAATTTTTTTTTGCGGTGCATTATTTTATGATTCTGAGTCAATTTTTAAGAAAACAAAGTATTTTTTGGGTTCGGCGGTGACGTTAGGCACCTCCGTGGGAAATTTTGAAAATCTAAGTGACATTAGGCCATAAAATTACAATTTCTGAAGAATTTTAATTAAAGTTGCACGGGATCGGGAATTTTGACAAAAACCGGACCGGGACTTACCGGGACCAGAAAGGTCGGGACCAGGACCTGCACTTTGTTACGAAAATTTCCTAATTCAAAAATGTACCCAGAAAATTTTTTAATTTTCTTTTGGGGGAGGAATTCGAAGAATTTTTCCATTATTCGTTGAAAATGTTTAAAAATTTTCATTTCGGGGGGAGGGGGGGGGGGGCGAACCTTGGATTTATGAGTTCCAAAATTCTGGATTTTTTAAAATAAAAGGTCCGGCGGTGCCGATAGGCGCCGCCGGAAAAATTTTTAAAAATTTTGAGTGAGATTTGTTAACAGAATTTGTCAAAAAATGACCAAATATTTTTTATTTGTGATTTTAGGTTGCTTAAAAATGAAAGAAAAATATAAATGGGAATATTTCATTTATTAATTAAATTTCAATTGAAATAATGTAAAGAAAATATGAAAAAAGTTTCTGTCCCGCTGGGGAATTGAACTCAAGAGACAAACAATGAAGGTCAGAAGGTTTAGCCAATAAACCACATAAAGTTGTAGAAAAATTTTCTCACCCATAGCCCCATTCTTACCAGTGCTTCTTTAGTCCCGCCGGAACCGGGATTTCTGTTTTTCCAAAAACCTGGACCGGGACCTGAAAAAACCGATTCCGTCCCGGTCCCGGTCCCGTGCAACTCTAATTTTAATAATTAAAAACAAAATAAGAACAATAGCCCGAAATCAGAACATTTCTTATAAAAGACCGAAAATCTTCAAAAAATCATTTTTACCCAATTTTCTCGACAATGTTATTCAAAAATAAAAAAACGCGTATTGGTAAGTATTGATTAGGGACCGGTAAAAAATAATTTACGGGAGCGGGAGCGGGAATCCCGTAAAACTCCCGTCCATTTTTAACGGGAGTACCGGGCGAGAGCGGGAGTAATTCGAAAATTTAATTAAAAACTCACAAAAATATTTTTAATGCACAAATTTTGAAGAACAATCAGTTTATTAAAGAAAAAATGTACAGAAAAAATTTAGTAAACAGAAAACTTGAAACAAAAAATCAGATTTTGGGTCAAAAATCAGAAAATTTTTTTCAAATTGGTTCAAATAAATTATTTTTTATCTAACAAAAAAATTTTTAACTTTATATTTTCGACTTCCTTTATTAATTTGAATAATTTTTTGCGGTGTATTCTTTGAAAAAAAACTTTTTGGGGACCAGGGAGGAAGAGGGAGGCCGGCGGTGCCGATAGGCGCCGCCGGGGGGAAAAAATGATATTTGAATACAATACATTGTCAGATTTTGTCCAAAAATGACCAATTTTTGCAATTTTGTGGCATTTTAAGGGTCCGGTGGTGAATTTTTTTGAAATTTGGCTATATATTTAAGATTTTCAATAAAAAATTACTAATTTTAGCAAAAAAACTCAATTCTTACCAGTGTATTTTTGCTCCCGTGTTTGGGTAAAAATAAATTTACGGGAGCGGGAGCGTGAGTTCGAAGTCTTCCGGGAGCGGGAATCCCGTAAAACTCCCGCTCCCGTAAGAATCCCGTTCACCGAAAAAAGCGGGAGTCGGGAGCGGGACTCCCGTAAACTCCCGCCGGTCTCTAATATTGACCATAGTCCACAAACTCAAAAATGCTTAAAGACGGTCAAAATCGATCTAAAAATGTTCGAAATGGGTTGGAAAAATAGAATTAGGGGCGCGCTGCCCTTTTTCAAGCCGAAAAAGTGCCGGAATTGGAGTGCCAAACTAGCTGGGACATAAATGATCGCACTATAAAAAGCACTCATAAGACATTTTAAATAATTTCCTATGATAATTTGTGGCGATGATAAATTAATATCGCTGTTGTGAAAAGGTTTTATTTGAAAAACACGAATCTTCCTCTATAAGCTTCTGTATATTCTATATTTTTATAACACTTTTGAAAAAAGTACAAAAATAAATTGATTTTGGAATTCGGGATCATAGGTGGGAGGGATCAAATGGTTTTTGAGCCGAAACTATTTTCTTCTATGGGTTTTTGGTCCATGGCTTCAGATCCACTTGCCTGTAAAAAAGTTTTTTTAGGGTTTTTGGGACTACTAATCAAGAATTTGGCATCCATTTTGCCCAATTTTAAAAATTTTTCTTTAAACTACGACCTTTCCTTGCGTTTAAAAACGCCTTTTTTTGCCGCAGATTTTTTTAAAAAATTTTGGGGGATAGACAGGGGAAGGGAGAGGCGTCCGGCGGTGCTGATAGGCGCCGTCAGGGAAATTTTTTAATGCGATTTGTTAACAGATTTTGTCCAAAAAATGACCAAATTTTGCTTCATCTTATATTTTCTCGGTAAAATAGTGGATATTATGACATAAATTTTAAATTATGAGTTAGGGTGAGGATTTGGTTTTAATTTTTTAACTATTAATTTTTTCAGAATATTTTTGTCTGTTTTAACTTTTAAAAGTATTTAAAAAAGCAAACAAATATTATAAAATTTCCATAATTTCTCCATTTAAGCCTTTCTTGATGTGTTTTGATTAATTTGAAGTATTATGAATAGGGATGGGATTTTTAGGGGCGAAAAAGTCAAAAATAGGGGCCTAAATAAGAATCCCATTCCTAATTATGAATTTTTAAATTTTTCACTAAAATATCTTTTATATTTGACTTTCTTTTATCATTTTCTGACTACTAGTTTAAATAGTTTTAACAATTTTGAGGACCCATAACATGCGTCGGTTCTACTTCATTCCCTGATTTTTAGATTAGCTCGTACAAGAGCTTTCAAATGATACCAAATTTGTTCAAAAATGTTATTTAAAATTAAAATTATTTAAAATATCTTGAGTGCTTTTTATAGTGCGATCACTTGTGTCCCAGCTGAGTTTGGCATTCCAATTCCGGCACTTTTTCAGCCTGAAAAAGGGCAAGCGCGCCCCAATTCTATTTTTCCAACCCATTTCGAACATCTTTAGATCGATTCTGACCGTTTTTAAGTTTTTGAGTTGTGGACTATGATCAATATTTTCCTATAATTTACATTTCATGTCAGTTTTGGCAAAAATAATAATAATGAGGTTCGCCATTTTTCGGATGAATTATCCTTAAATTTTGCACACTTTAAAATTTACACTGGAACCCGTTTGCTTCGATCATAGAGACTTTTTGAAAAAATTTCATTATTTTTAATTAAATTTTTATGTAATTAAAAATTGGAAATTACATATGTAAATGCTTATCTTTATTTGTCTTCAAAATGCCATATAAAATTTAAATTGCTATTTGTGAATGACTGAAAAAGTGGCGAGAGGACGGCGGACGGACGAATGTGCGAAAAATGGAGAAGATAAGAAGAGAATTGGTCACGGGAAAACATTATTAGTGAAAATATATGCGAAAATTATACCAAATATTGAAAATCAAATAGCAATTCAGATGGCCTCAGAATTTGGTTACATCATTAGAAAAAAGATTGACAAATAGCACGAGAAATTTGGTAAAGAAAAATTCAACAAATATACGAGTCCAATCAAATAACCATACCTGGTTATTTATACAAAAATTTTGTTCAAACATTATATTTTTGGTATCTTTCGAAAGCACTAAGTCTAAGTAAGGTAATAATACAAGAAAACAAAGAATGCCAACAATTAAAGAAAGTACAATACTATGAAAATAATCAACATTAATTAATCATTTTTAGGAAATTGCTTAAACGCTAAGATTTGTTATATTTAGCTTCTTTTGACTTTGTGCTTTTCGAATGATATCAAAAAAATTGGGTTTGTTCGAGCATAACAAAATTTTAAAAACACCAGGTATAGTTTTCCAAATCATTTTTTTATTCCATCGAATTCCATTTTTCAAGCGCTTGCAGCGGTAGAAGAGACTAAAACAAATGCGTAATTGATTGGTAAAGTTATAGAATTTACAAATTCAAAAAATTTTCCGGCGGCGCCTATCGGTATCGCCGGACCCATAAATAATTAATTTTGTTAAAAAGTAATGAAACTTGAAAACACCAAAAATATGGATTAAAATTCATGGCTTTCCTTTTAAAAAATGGCAATAAATAATTAAAAAGACTTAAATGTTCTTAATAAATGTTCATACCTCAAGATCATTCCGTCCCTCACTCGTAATTACACTCATATTTTGTCGTAATAAAATAAGTGTTGGTGTATTGGTCACATTAAAATGATTGTATAGGGGCCTAAAACAAAATATTTAAATGGTTATAGCTAGGGTTCGAAGTTGTATGCACTAAAAAATGCCAAATATGCTCATAAAATATGCCCTAAAAATCCGCCAAATATGCCCTAAAAACTCGAAAAATGTCCAAATATGCACTAAAATATGCCTTAAAAAGCTGCCAAAAATGGCTTTTAGCCCTCAAAAAATGCCAAAAATTGTGTATAAATTAAGAATTGACTTTTAAAACACCAAAACAAGGGCTAAGGAGCATTTTTTAGACAATTGCAAAAATAATTAATTACAAATTTTTATGTATATGCTTAAACAAAATTACATTTTTTATATAAAAATTTTTTTCCCAAAAGTTCATACTAAAAGCAAAATTTTTCGATTTTCATGGGTGTATTTTTTTTTTAATTTTTCAAAAAGTCAATCTTTAGGGGTGTATTTTTCGCTTTTTTCGCATTTTTCTTGTGAAAATTTCCAAAAAATGACCAAAATATGCTCTAAAAGCCTAAAAATGGCAAAATATGCATTTATTCTTGAAAACCCCCAAAATATGCCTTTATATGCACTAAAAACCTTCACCAAACCAAAAAATTTTAACGCAGAAATGCTATTTTTGAGCCCCTTTCTTCATAGCATATGCGCAGAAAAAATATGCAAAATCATACAACTTCGAACCCTAGTTATAGCAGTGATATGCTCATTAAAGAAATAGAAAACTTAAAATACGAAAACCGTTCGGCGTTAATTAAAGAGGGGCCTTTTAAAATTTTTTGCACTTTTTTGGTCCAAATTTTTTCAATTTTTTTTCGTTTCCTGAAACAAAGCACCCGGGTGTTTGTGCCATAATTCGTGATTAGCGACAGCGAAAAGCTCAGGTTATTCATCATTATGTGTAAAATAAGAAAAGTCAGACAAAAAAAAGTGAAAATTTTTTCAAAAAACTCCTCTTTTTAACTTGCGCCGCCAACCATTCAAGAATTTGAAAAATAAGCAAATGCCGAGAAAATATTAGTTGAATGCCAATTCGGGTTGTCATCACTCACTGGATTTGGCCGGTTCCATACGGCACATAAAGCCAAGGTTGATGCTGTTTTAAGAAATTTTGTTCTTGTTCTTGGTTTAATTCTCCGCCGACGTAAATGACTTCGAATGCAGATTCGGAATGGGCTTTGATCTAAAATTTTTTAAAATTCAATTCAAAAATTCCAAAAAATTTTGTGATAAATTCAAAAAACATCATATCAAAAAAATTTACCTTTTCGTAACAGTTTTTTAAAACTGGCAAAAAGTCGCGCGTTGGCCGCGAAAGCCATTGGCCAAAAAATAGTCCAACCAGTTTAAACGCCTAAAATTATTTGAATTGTAAAGCATCAAAAAGATCACATCCCTTCATTTGTTGGTTTTTTTTTTTAATTTTAGCGCCAAGGGCGTAACCAAGGTGAGGGAGGCCTAGAGTGATTAGCGGAAAATGTATGAAACACTATTAATTTCCACGACTTTCATTTTTCAAAAGTTTAAAAACCATACTTTTTTCTTAGCAAATTTCAGTAAAAATTCTTTTGCCCGGGGCAGATTAGACTCCATTTTCGTTGCTTATGCCTTTGGCCAATATGACTAATTAATTTTGGTACTTTTTTACCTTGGTAGCATTTGTCCATTGCTGTTCAACGGACCCTTCAACGTTTCTTTTTAGCGTCATTTGATCAAAATTTATTTGATTGGCCATTTCTAAAAGGGCAAAAGTGATTAATGAAAGCCTCCCCCTTCGCCCAAAAAGGGGCCCTAAAATGGGGAAATCCCCGCTAAGGATGGTCATTCATTGGACCGTGTAAAAGTCGGTTGGACGCGTAAACGCATTAGAGCAAAAAATTTTTGGTTTCTATTGACCCGAAAATTAAAAGTAGAAAATGATAAAAAGTGCTCAAAAATTGCATTTTTACTTGAATTGTAAATTGCTGCTTTTTTGTTGCTGTGTTTCGAAATTGTAACTGCAAATTCTGTTGGTCCAAGCTGCACGTCCAAGGCAAATGTAAAATATTTAATCAAAAAGCTGAATTTTTAAATTAATATTCAACGAGTATTAATATTAGAGCTCGGACGGGACCGTGGCCCCGCCGGGATTTTGCCGGGACTCCCGGCCTTTGTTTTTTAGGGAACCACCGGGACCGGGAGTCCTGGAAAAACGGGAGTGACGGCCCGGGGTGCCACCACGGTTAAAAGCCCGGCCCTATCCGGCTATTTGGGCCTGGACGAACGGGATTAAATTTCACCAGTGAACTCCTAAATTGAAAAGTTATTATTAATTTGGCGAAATGTCTTTAGTTCAAAGTTGGACATAAAACTTAATGGATTTTTGGAAATTTATACAATTATTAAAAAGTTCACAAAACCCACATAAAACATTCAAAATTTAATTTAAAAATTGCATTTTATATTGATTATTTCTTAAAATGAATGTAAAATCTACAAAACTTACCCACCGGCCCCCTAAAATTCTTATTTTCTTAAAAAATGGCTCAGAATTTTAAAGTTTTCTCTTTTTTGGACAAAATCTGTTAACAAATCGCATTACAAATGATAAATTTTTCCCCTGCGGCGTATCGGCACCCCCCCCCCCCCCCTGTTGCCCAAAAAATTTTTGAAAATACCGCGCCGTAAAAAAAGTGTTTTGAAAACAAAAAAGTCGTCGAATTGCTTGGCCTAATCCCAAGTTAAAGTAGTTGAATGCCAATTTTTTAAAATTTTATTAACCAACGTTCCATAAAATATGAAATAGCAAATGATTTAATTCAAATGCATTTCAATCTGTCTTTTTGGCCTTTAATCAAACCAAAAAAAGTAACGCGGTTAAGGAAAAATTTAAAAAACTAGTCTAAAGGAAATCTTGGAAAATATCCATCATAGGTCCCAGACTCAAAATTGCATAAAAACATTTATAGGTTTTCTTCCCAACTCAGATTGCGTCGGTTTGGTTTATTACTCTGTTTTAGACAAGCTCATTAAGAGCTCTCGAATAATACCAAATATGTCTGGGTTTGACCCAATTTTGTCAAATTTTTCGTGATTTAAACCGGTTCAAAAACCGGTTTAAACGCTTTGCCGCGCCGTTTTTTGATGGTTTAGGCGTTTTCAGCACTTAAGCAAACCTATAAAAGTGTTTTTATGCAATTTTGAGTCTGGGACCTATGATGGATATTTACTGAAATTTTCCTTAACCAACACCGACTTACAAATTAGCATTAAATCTTTTCTAGAAATAAAAAATTTATTTAGTTACAAAATTTTCATTAAATATTGCCAACAGTTCGGTGATCTGTGCAACAAATTCCCTGACCGATCATTAATTAATTCATTCAATTTGCTCCATCCCATCTGTGTCTGATCGTCGTTTGTCTGTCCGCTGATCAGATCAGCATCCGATAAAATTCTACCGTCTCAATTTGGCTGTTCCCATTTTCAATTTTTGCAAATATCTCGTTCTGAGAAACTAATGGTATTTTGAATTGATGAGAAAATCTCAATTTTTACATTCGGTAATTTTGACAGATTTTTTCCTTCACAGCGTTACTTTTTTTGTGATGACTACATTTCGGCCGTTTGTTTACGGGGGGGGGGGGGGGGGATTTCGCCATTTTAGGGCCCCTTTTTTAGGCGAAGGGGGAGGGCTTTCATTAACTAAATTTTTCATAATTCATAATTTTTTTTTCTTTATTTCTTTCTGAATTAAATTCTGAGTTTTTGTTCCTTTCTATAGTATATTTAATTTTTTAAATTCTGCATCAAAGCAGACAGAATGGGAAAAAGATTTAGATTTTCCATATTTATCTTTAAAAATTATACTACTACTAGCGGCGCCGAATCGGTCGGCCCTTTTTTGGCATATCATCAATTTAAATTGAATCAGATTATAAAGGTTGTATATTGAATGTTAATATCTAATTAATTGTTTCAAAAAATTACATATTACCCAATTGATAAAAAAAAAGTGAATATAAATTTGAAATAATTTGATAGATTTTGGATCATTTTTATTTAAATCACTTGAAATAATAATGTTTAAATTGGTTGATCTACATTGACTTTTGGCACATATTTTTTAGCCTCTTGGATGACATTCATTGCAATTTGAACGTTTTTTTTTATTTTCTTTAAAATATTTTATTTTTTCATGTATGCTTTAGCCACTCATTTCATTGATTGTGACTTGATTTGCTATTTTGCATTGGGATTTATTTGGCTAGGTTCAGTTTTCTCTTGGATGCCCTGGTCAAATTTAAGTACTGTAGTTTTGTTTTTGCCCACTAAGGTCGCATTTTGCTTTGGCCAACATTTCTACATCATGGCCTTACTGATCGTTTTGGTAATTAACGAATTAATTTATTGAAAAGCAAAGGGAAAAACGAATAGTAAAACATTGCTATATAAAATAAATGTACATATATTTTCATTTTCAGTCTCGTTTACGAGTGAAGTGTTACTGTCGGCCAAAATGAAAGACCAGCGGCGCCTGGACGGCATCGAAAAGCCTTAGCACGACAGCTTCGGACAAATATTACTACACACCAAGAAAAGTTTACTCAAATGCAAGAAAATTTGCGGCTAATTAAGGTGCGAACAAGGATTTCGAGGAACAGATTTTCGGACTAAAACGCGGGAATAAGCCAAAAACCGACCAGGCTTACAAATTAGTTGCAAATATTGCAAACAAACCCTGGCACGGATTTATGTCATGAATGTTCGGTTTGGGTAAGGTCTATCCAGGCACAGACCAATTGTCAAAGAAAATGAAGTCATGGAAATGAAAAACATTGATTCAATTCTAACATAAAAATCCTCCGGAAGCAGAAAATAAAGAAAAATGCAGGTTTAAAAACTTCAAAACAATTGCTTTTCATATTTTTTTAGCCTGCCAAAAACATTTAAGCTGTGACCTTTTTCAATTAATTTGAATGAAAATATTTTAATTAATTAGTGAATTTATTATCCCCAACCAAAATTATATGCTTTCTTCCAATCGAAAAGTGCTTTACATCGCGTTTCGCTCGCTGCCTTTGGTGCTGCTCTTTCTCTTACTCTGATCCTAATCTTCATTTTTCGGCATTTAAAGAATTTAATAGGCACGCCCCCCTTTATAATTTTTACCAGAAAATACTGATCATATGGCCTAGAGCCAAAACCAGACATACAGCAAATATTACACATATCATCTAAATTACAAATACTAAATGCGCTTTACATTTCCTTTAGGTTTGTCAAAAGTTTTTAGTCTTATTACTAGGCATGGATTTTAAGGCGATCAATCGCTAAATAAGTAATAGCTAAAAATGCCAACAACATAAGAGTAAATAAATAAAAATTAAATTTGTTTCAATCAATCAGGAATTGTTTTTGTACAATAGAAAACAAAATAAAAAACAATTATTTGCCTGAGAAATATTATTTTACTAAATTGTTTGGATGTTATTTCAATTTTTTTAAGGCGCCGTCCCGCCGGGAGGGGGCGTGAGAAGACACACACACAATAAACTTTTTAGAACATTAATGAAAGTTATGAGCATAGTTCTATCAATAAAATGAAGATTTGTGAATTATTGATGAAAATTTAAATGCAAAGATTGGCAACCATAATTTGGTTTACTTCTCTACTCAATGAACAAAGATGTTTTTGAGTAATAATTTTATTCTTTACTTATGATTTCAGTTTAGCATTAATTTGAGGCGTATGTTTTTTTGCCAACATTTATTCCAAATAAGTTTATAAAAAATTTTTTTTGGACATATTAAACCATCATCAGCGCCATTCAAAGGAAGGGAGACAGGCAATAATGAAGGACAGATGATAGGAAGGCGAAAAAGGTACAGATCGCCTTGGAGTGAAGTGCAGCCCGACGAATCCTGGAGCCCTGTAATTATTTCAATAAATAAAAACTAATATTTAAATTAAAATTAATAATTAAATACATTTTCCGGAATTTGGAAGGGAAGGCTCTGATTAAGCCCCCCAAATGAACACTGACATGTCGCGCGAAAACGTTTTTCGATGTAGTTGCAATGTTCCGGAATTGTAATTGATGCACATCCGAACTCGTAATGAAGTTCTGTTGAAAAAAAAAAGAATTTTTTATTTAAATTCAAAATTTTTTAAACCGCCGTTCGAAAAACATTTATATGCAAAACATTTCTTTTCATCTGGGTGGCAGATTTTGTTTTCGAATTTTTCTTCGGTGCCGGTACCATTTAACGTTCCGTACAGACAAACGAGGGCTGCAAAATAACTGATATTTATTGGTGTTGAGTTTAAAAAGCAGTTTCTAATTTTTTTAAATTTGGGACCGGACTTTTAAGGCACACCTAAAATAGGCATGAAAAATAAAAAAGGCATAAAATTTACAAAAAAAAAAACAAAAAAGCACAAAAAATTGGAAGAGGCAGCAAAAATTAATGCTTTTTGACAAATTTCAAGCACTTTTGGTCGAGATTTTTCCCAAAAAAGAAGGAAAAAGAAAAGGGAATTAAAAGAAAGGAAGCCAAAGATGCCGCTGGTCAAGTGGTTAGTGTGTCAGCCATTTCTGCTGATGTGGATCGTGGGTTCGACTCCCATTAATGCTGTGCTTTTTATCCATTCTTTAGTGGAATTAATTACCTTTTTTCCTTCTTAAATATTTTTTGTTTTTAAATAATTAAGTTTATTAAAATCAAATAATTATTTATTTCAAATATATAAAATAATAATTTTTTTTTACTTAAAATAAATTTGAATATTAATCAAATTAAAAAATAAAAATTTAACAATAAATTTAAATCGAAATAATATATTAAAAAAATATTTTTGAGTTAAGAGCCAAGTGATCCGGTGGGCAAGTGGTTAGTGTGCCTTCCTTTGTGTCTAGGGTCAATTCCCATTAATATTCACAATGTTTTTTTAAGAAACAGCGCCACAAAAAAGGTCATATATGTTAAGGTAAACGACCTGTCAGGTTATCCCAGAAACGTTCAAAAACAATGTAAAAATTGACATAAAATCATTAACTGAATAATTTTTGATTTAGAAATTAAAATTCAAAAATTTCAAGTTCAGCTCCGAAAAATTAAAATCGATAAAAATTGAAAATAAACTTAAATAATACTGTAAAAGTAAAAAAAGAAAGAGGAACAAAAGAGAAAAACAAAACAGGAAGAGAAAGGAAGAAGAACAGAAAGTGGAACGGAAAGATAACGAGAAAGAGGAACCGAAAGAGAGAGACAAAGGAAGACAGAAAAAGATGAAGAAGAAAGAGGAAGAGGGACAGAAAGATGAATAGAATTTGGATCAGAAGAAGGAAAAGGGAAGCGGAAGGGGAACAGAAGCGAAAGAGGAATAGAGAGGAAGAGGAAAGAAAGAGGGAAAGAGGAAGAGAAGAGGAACAGAAATAGGAACAGAAAGAGGAAAAGAAAGGGCTAGAGAAAGAGGAAAAGAAGCGGAAGGTGAACAGAAGCGGTTGAGGAATAGAGGAAAAGAGAATGATGAGGAGAAATAGAAAGAGGAAAACAAAGAGAACGAGGAGGAGAAAGAAAAGGGAAAGGGGAAAAGAAAGAGGAGGAGAAAGAGGAAATGCCCCTATCAAAAAATAGAGTTAAAAGAAAATAATTAATTAAATTCCTGGCCGTTAAAAACCCATGCTTTTTTTGGCGCGAGGCGCCCACTAGAGACAGTGTAGAATAACGGTGTTATTTCTTTAAAAAAATAATTTGTTTCTTTCAGTGCCCGTAGGGCACTGGTAAATTAATTATATGAAATATTACCTTGGCCAAAGGAAAATGAGGAATAAATCCCAACAAGGAATAAAAAGATAGCTTTCATTTTAAAATTATAAGCTGAAAAAATTCAGTAATTTATTTTATATTGAAATTATAGCTTTTAGCATTTTTTCCAATGATCATTTGGACATGAAAATGATTGGAAAAATTGATGATTGACGCAGATAACTAACCATTACAAATAGTGACAAATATGCAAAGGAATAAATTACGTTAAAACGGATAATCGCTGCAAAAATTAATTTAAGTGAAATAATCAATAATTTTCAATAATCATCAGACCTTAAATCACCCAAAAAATAAATCCTCAGAATCACCCAAAAAATACATCCCAAAAATCACCCCAAAAATACATCCTCAAGAACCACCCAAAAATACATCCCAAAAATCACCCAAAAATACATCCTCAAGAACCACCCAAAAAATACATCCCAAAATCACCCAAAAAATACATCCTCAAGAACCACCAAAAAATACATCCCAAAATCACCCAAAAAATACATCCCCAAGAATCACCCAAAAAATACATCCCATAAATCACCCCAAAATACATCCTCAAGAACCATCCAAAAAATACATCCCAAAAATCACCCAAAAAATACATCCTCAAGAACCACCCAAAAAATACATCCCAAAAATCACCCCAAAAATACATCCTCAAGAACCACCCAAAAAATACATCCCAAAAATCACCCCAAAATACATCCTCAAGAACCACCCAAAAAATACATCCCAAAAATCACCCCAAAAATACATCCTCAAGAACCACCCAAAAAATACATCCCAAAATCACCCAAAAAATACATCCTCAAAAACCACCCAAAAAATAAATCCCAAAAATCACCCCAAAAATACATCCTCAAGAACCACCCAAAAATACATCCCAAAAATCACCCCAAAAATACATCCTCAAGAACCACCCAAAAAATACATCCCAAAATCACCCAAAAAATACATCCTCAAGAACCACCCAAAAAATACATCCCAAAATCACCCAAAAAATACATCCCCAAGAATCACCCAAAAAATACATCCCAAAAATCACCCCAAAATACATCCTCAAGAACCATCCAAAAAATACATCCCAAAAATCACCCAAAAAATACATCCTCAAGAACCACCCAAAAAATACATCCCAAAAATCACCCCAAAAATACATCCTCAAGAACCACCCAAAAAATACATCCCAAAATCACCCAAAAAATACATCCCAAAAATCACCCCAAAATACATCCTCAAGAACCATCCAAAAAATACATCCCAAAAATCACCCAAAAAATACATCCTCAAGAACCACCCAAAAAATACATCCCAAAAATCACCCCAAAAATACATCCTCAAGAACCACCCAAAAAATACATCCCAAAAATCACCCCAAAATACATCCTCAAGAACCATCCAAAAAATACATCCCAAAAATCACCCAAAAAATACATCCTCAAGAACCACCCAAAAAATAAATCCCAAAATCACCCAAAAAATACATCCCAAAAATCACCCCAAAATACATCCTCAAGAACCATCCAAAAAATACATCCCAAAAATCACCCAAAAAATACATCCTCAAGAACCACCCAAAAAATACATCCCAAAAATCACCCCAAAATACATCCTCAAGAACCATCCAAAAAATACATCCCAAAAATCACCCCAAAATACATCCTCAAGAACCACCCAAAAAATACATCCCAAAAATCACCCCAAAATACATCCTCAAGAACCATCCAAAAAATACATCCCAAAAATCACCCAAAAAATACATCCTCAAGAACCACCCAAAAAATACATCCCAAAAATCACCCCAAAATACATCCTCAAGAACCATCCAAAAAATACATCCCAAAAATCACCCCAAAATACATCCTCAAGAACCACCCAAAAAATACATCCCAAAAATCACCCCAAAATACATCCTCAAGAACCACCCAAAAAATACATCCCAAAATCACCCAAAAAATACATCCTCAAGAACCATCCAAAAAATACATCCCAAAAATCACCCAAAAAATACATCCTCAAGAACCACCCAAAAAATACATCCCAAAATCACCCAAAAAATACATCCCAAAAATCACCCCAAAAATACATCCTCAAGAACCACCCAAAAAATACATCCCAAAAATCACCCCAAAAATACATCCTCAAGAACCACCCAAAAAAATACATCCCAAAAATCACCCAAAAAATACATCCTCAAAAACCACCCAAAAAATAAATCCCAAAAATCACCCCAAAATACATCCTCAAGAACCATCCAAAAAATACATCCCAAAAATCACCCAAAAAATACATCCTCAAGAACCACCCAAAAAATACATCCCAAAATCACCCAAAAAATACATCCCCAAGAATCACCCAAAAAATACATCCCAAAAATCACCCCAAAATACATCCTCAAGAACCATCCAAAAAATACATCCCAAAAATCACCCAAAAAATACATCCTCAAGAACCACCCAAAAAATACATCCCAAAAATCACCCCAAAAATACATCCTCAAGAACCACCCAAAAAATACATCCCAAAAATCACCCCAAAAATACATCCTCAAGAACCACCCAAAAAATACATCCCAAAAATCACCCAAAAAATACATCCTCAAAAACCACCCAAAAAATAAATCCCAAAAATCACCCCAAAAATACATCCTCAAGAACCCCCCAAAAAATACATCCTCAAGAACCACCCAAAAAATACATCCCAAAATCACCCAAAAAATACATCCCAAAATCACCCAAAAAATACATCCCAAAATCACCCAAAAAATACATCCCAAAAATCACCCCAAAAATACATCCTCAAGAACCACCCAAAAAATACATCCCAAAACCACCCCAAAAATACATCCTCAAGAACCACCCAAAAAAATACATCCCAAAAATCACCCAAAAAATACATCCTCAAAAACCACCCAAAAATAAATCCCAAAAATCACCCCAAAATACATCCTCAAGAACCATCCAAAAAATACATCCCAAAAATCACCCAAAAAATACATCCTCAAGAACCACCCAAAAAATACATCCCAAAATCACCCAAAAAATACATCCCCAAGAATCACCCAAAAAATACATCCCAAAAATCACCCCAAAATACATCCTCAAGAACCATCCAAAAAATACATCCCAAAAATCACCCAAAAAATACATCCTCAAGAACCACCCAAAAAATACATCCCAAAAATCACCCCAAAAATACATCCTCAAGAACCACCCAAAAAATACATCCCAAAAATCACCCCAAAAATACATCCTCAAGAACCACCCAAAAAATACATCCCAAAAATCACCCAAAAAATACATCCTCAAAAACCACCCAAAAAATAAATCCCAAAAATCACCCCAAAAATACATCCTCAAGAACCCCCCAAAAAATACATCCTCAAGAACCACCCAAAAAATACATCCCAAAATCACCCAAAAAATACATCCCAAAATCACCCAAAAAATACATCCCAAAATCACCCAAAAAATACATCCCAAAAATCACCCCAAAAATACATCCTCAAGAACCACCCAAAAAATACATCCCAAAAATCACCCCAAAAATACATCCTCAAGAACCACCCAAAAAAATACATCCCAAAAATCACCCCAAAAAATACATCCTCAAAAACCACCCAAAAAATAAATCCCAAAAATCACCCCAAAAATACATCCTCAAGAACCCCCCAAAAAATACATCCTCATGAACCTCCCAAAAAATACATCCCAAGATCACCCAAAAAATATACATCCCCAAGAATCACTCAAAAAAATTAAAAAAGTTTTTTATAAATATATATATAAAATTTTTCGTATATTTATTTTTTATATGTTTTTGAGAACAAAAAAGTCTTTGAAACGGTCCGATAAGAAAAACTCTATCATAAAATCTCAGCCGAAGAATTATGATTAAATTAATCCTTCATAGCGATGCTTTATATCGTCAAAAAAAAGTCGAATTCTCCAGGCGAAAACCTAACCACTGCTCGGGGTTAAACCAAAAAAAGCAAACAACTACAAATGGACAGACTACGAAACAAATGCATAGGATTTATTGCTCATATTTTATTTTATTAGCTTCATCAATGCAAAATAAATCAAAAAAAACGATTTCTCGCCTTGTCTGATGTAAATTTTGTCCTTGCTTTTGTGTTCGCTAAATGCCATCACCGGCAGCGGTTTTGAAATGCGTTCGCCATGTTGCAAAAGCGGTGAAATTTGGGCACACCTTGAAAAAATAAATAAAAATTTTGAAAAATTGCAAATGCCGTGCCAAGAAAATGTGCCAAAAATGGTATGTTATTGCTCACCTGTCAGTCAATGAAAGGAGTCGCGCATGCAATTGTTGGATGTATTCACGGACAAAGTCAAGCTGGCGCAACATCTGTTCACCATCGTCCAGCGAAAAATCAGTACGAGAATATTCATGATCAAGGTGGTCCTGTAGAATTGAGTCACAATTGGGATTTTGAGGCACAATTTTAAAGTATAAAATAAAATTTAAAAAATTAAAATGTAGTCAAACGGTTTGGATTTTGGCATTTTTAGTATAGCCAGCTTAAGAGGATTTAAAGCAGAAAGATTGTTTTTTTTATCAATTTTTGGAGCGCTTAGGAAGAAACGAAGCCAAAGGATTGTTAGGATTTTATATGGATTTGTTTTTTTATTCTATAAAAAAAATTCAAAAAAAATTCCAAAAAAAACTTATTATCACGGAATTAATTAGAAAAAAACAAAAATGAAGAAAGGAAATTGTGGCAAAAAGATGTTTAATTGAAAAAATGGAAGTAAATGGAAATAAATATTTTGTAATTCTGATATTTTCCTGAGCCGAAACCGACGATACCTCCCCCACTGTACTGAGAGCCAAACTGACCAATTGTTGCTGCATTTGCTGCTCCGACTCCTCCACAAATGCCTTGGCATTGTACGCGTCGCGCAGGTGGCTCTCCATGCACTTGCTCAGGTTCAGCATCCAATCCCATTGGTTCTGCATGGTGCTCAAGTACACTTCGATCACTTCGCCCGCCGGATGGCGTTGGTTGATCAGCGCGGTGCCCTGGTTGTGCACGTCGTTGAACTGCTTCTCGTGCAGCTCAATCTCATGGGGCAGCTAAATGGCAACAACAAAGTTGAACTTTTCCGTAATGGAATTCAAATTCATTACTCTATCCTCTGATCATTTATTCATCCATAAATAATATCATTTGGAAATTAATCAAGATTTTAGAAAAACTTAGTTTTGCAATAAAAAAAAATTAATTTATTGAAAATTTATGAAATTTTTAAAGGTTTGACTATAAAATAAATTTTCATTTTGCATGCAATAATAAATTGTTGCCCATAAATTCTATTAACTTTTTTTAAATTACTAATCCATTGATAATGCCGATGACAAAGAAATTAAAACTTAAATTTCGATAATTTTATGGCTAATCGGCAAAATTGTCAATAATTTTTAAATGCTCGATCCCAATCTAACAAAAAAAAAAAAACTTTTTTTCACAATTTATTTTCCGGCCAATTAGGCCCAATTAGTCACGCACATTCACGCCTGCCCAACCACCTGCTTGAAGTAGTTTTGCAGCATTCGAATGTTCAGGCGTTCCAAGTCGCTCCAATTGCGCGTCATTTTCAATTCTTCACGCTGATTTGCCCAAAGCAGTTCAAATTGAGCAGCACGGATGAAGGCAATCAGCGCGTCCTATGATCAGAAAGCATTGGGTTGATCAGTAATAAACAAGACAGAAAATATGATCAAATTAAGAGACAATGGCCAACATTAACTGGCTAATCGCCTAATTTTATTGCCCAATTAGGGGACTAAATTAAGCATGGTGTCAAGCCAACCCACCAAATCGACCATGCGCCCGGCAGACAGTTCGCGCAACTGTTGGTACTCCGACTCCATCATTTTCAACAGCTCACAATAATCGTATGAATCTTCTGCGGATACTTCAGCCTGATAAATTAAAAAGTGATCAGAAAACGGATATAGTAGAAGGATCCAGGAAATGATTTTTGATCATGGTCATCTTAGTCGAGATTGTTATATGAGAATATACGGTATATAACCGGTTAAATTATCGGAATCCAAGACCAAAAAATGGAATTTCAGAATCACTTCCAATTGTTTAATTAAATATATTTTTTTAATCCGTCCACCGTTTTTCGAAAGTCCTGAATGTCCCTGTTGTCCAGCTTGTGCTGCTCGAAGATTTGCTCTAACACTTCCAGCGTCTCAGAGTTCAGCTTGTTCTGAAATAAACGGGTTTATTAAGCCTGCGACCATAAATAGGAGCCCTAATTCGCATAAATTGGTCAGCAATGCTATTTTTCTGATCAATTCAATTTAGGGATCAGTTAATACCGAAGGTAGAAAGTGATCAGACGCCTTTTTAAGTCAGTTTAAACTGCGGAGTTGAAGTGATCAAAGCCTTTCTGTATAAGCACAGTATAAATGCTAATGATCAGTTGGAACTTGTTGGTTTAGGAAAATCAAACCAATATAAACCCTAACCCTAACCTGGCTCATTAAGGAACAGTGAACAGCATCCCAAATTAAATTTAAACATCAAACGTACCATTCGATCACAAATCCATTGGATGGCATCCTCAACTCGACAAAAAGCGTTGCCACGCGTGCCGGACGATGCGGTCGAGTACCGTTCAGTGACGTCGCGTGCTCCCTGGCTGAGGCCAAGGCGTCGCATCAGTTTGTCTTTCAGACGGTGGAGGTAGACAGTTCGACGTTGTTGCAGGCCAATAAATCTGACAAATTATGATCAGCATTTTACCGATTTAGAAAAAAAATAATAATTTTGAAATCTTATTCTAATTGTTGATCCTCCCCGTCCCCCTTAATTTCTCATCCTTTGTATATTGGCCTAAAACAAAATATTTAAATGGTTATAGCAGTGATATGCTCATTAAAGAAATAGAAAACTTAAAATACGAAAACCGTTCGGCGTTAATTAAAGAGGGGCCTTTTAAAATTTTTTGCACTTTTTTGGTCCAAATTTTTTCAATTTTTTTTCGTTTCCTGAAACAAAGCACCCGGGTGTTTGTGCCATAATTCGTGATTAGCGACAGCGAAAAGCTCAGGTTATTCATCATTATGTGTAAAATAAGAAAAGTCAGACAAAAAAAAGTGAAAAATTTTTCAAAAAACTCCTCTTTTTAACTTGCGCCGCCAACCATTCAAGAATTTGAAAAATAAGCAAATGCCGAGAAAATATTAGTTGAATGCCAATTCGGGTTGTCATCACTCACTGGATTTGGCCGGTTCCATACGGCACATAAAGCCAAGGTTGATGCTGTTTTAAGAAATTTTGTTCTTGGTTTAATTCTCCGCCGACGTAAATGACTTCGAATGCAGATTCGGAATGGGCTTTGATCTAAAATTTTTTAAAATTCAATTCAAAAATTCCAAAAAATTTTGTGATAAATTCAAAAAACATCATATCAAAAAAATTTACCTTTTCGTAACAGTTTTTTAAAACTGGCAAAAAGTCGCGCGTTGGCCGCGAAAGCCATTGGCCAAAAAATAGTCCAACCAGTTTAAACGCCTAAAATTATTTGAATTGTAAAGCATCAAAAAGATCACATCCCTTCATTTGTTGGTTTTTTTTTTAATTTTAGCGCCAAGGGCGTAACCAAGGTGAGGGAGGCCTAGAGTGATTAGCGGAAAATGTATGAAACACTATTAATTTCCACGACTTTCATTTTTCAAAAGTTTAAACACCATACTTTTTTCTTAGCAAATTTCAGTAAAAATTCTTTTGCCCGGGGCAGATTAGACTCCATTTTCGTTGCTTATGCCTTTGGCCAATATGACTAATTAATTTTGGTACTTTTTTACCTTGGTAGCATTTGTCCATTGCTGTTCAACGGACCCTTCAACGTTTCTTTTTAGCGTCATTTGATCAAAATTTATTTGATTGGCCATTTCTAAAAGGGCAAAAGTGATTAATGAAAGCCTCCCCCTTCGCCCAAAAAGGGGCCCTAAAATGGGGAAATCCCCGCTAAGGATGGTCATTCATTGGACCGTGTAAAAGTCGGTTGGACGCGTAAACGCATTAGAGCAAAAAATTTTTGGTTTCTATTGACCCGAAAATTAAAAGTAGAAAATGATAAAAAGTGCTCAAAAATTGCATTTTTACTTGAATTGTAAATTGCTGCTTTTTTGTTGCTGTGTTTCGAAATTGTAACTGCAAATTCTGTTGGTCCAAGCTGCACGTCCAAGGCAAATGTAAAATATTTAATCAAAAAGCTGAATTTTTAAATTAATATTCAACGAGTATTAATATTAGAGCTCGGACGGGACCGTGGCCCCGCCGGGATTTTGCCGGGACTCCCGGCCTTTGTTTTTTAGGGAACCACCGGGACCGGGAGTCCTGGAAAAACGGGAGTGACGGCCCGGGGTGCCACCACGGTTAAAAGCCCGGCCCTATCCGGCTATTTGGGCCGGGACGAACGGGATTAAATTTCACCAGTGAACTCCTAAATTGAAAAGTTATTATTAATTTGGCGAAATGTCTTTAGTTCAAAGTTGGACATAAAACTTAATGGATTTTTGGAAATTTGTACAATTATTAAAAAGTTCACAAAACCCACATAAAACATTCAAAATTTAATTTAAAAATTGCATTTTATATTGATTATTTCTTAAAATGAATGTAAAATCTACAAAACTTCCCCACCGGCCCATAAAATCCTTATTTTCTTAAAAAAAAATTGGCTCAGAATTCAAAAATTTGGTAATTGGGACCAGGAGTCCCGGAAAACGGGACTCCCGGTACCGGGATCCTGCCCCGCTCCATTTTCCATTTTCCGGCCCCGGTCCCTTCCCGGCAATTTCGTAAGTTCGGGCTTTATTAATATTCATATGATTAAAAATGTTTTTCTTTCGCAGCATTATCCTTTTATTTGTTTGCTTAAATCAGACTCTTTTCTAAACTGGGAACGGGATCTGGATCTTTTTGTCCAGTTTGAATTTCCTCATATCGTCAAAAAAAGTAACGCTGTGAATGAAAATTTCTTTGTAAAATCATTTAAGTTGGTATTGTGAACCTGTTAAAAATTCGTTGGGAAATTGGAAAATTGCTTAATTAAACAATTTATTCGCTAAAAACCAGCGCACACTCGACTACGGCGGCAAAATTATAAGAATGGGAAAAGAGGAAAAGTATCGACACCCCCCCCCCTCCAATCATCCCCAAATTTTTGAAGAAGCGTGCCGAATAATATTACAGTTTTTTTTTAATTTTTTTGTTTAAATAATTTGAAAAAAAGTTCGACGTAGAATTTTTAGAAGGTTTTCAAGCTTTTGTTAATTATTATTCGGGGTTTTATTTTCTAATAAGAATTTCTTGTATTAGTTGGTAAAAAAAAAAAATAAAAAAATAAATAAAAAAATAAAAAAAAAACCAATAAAAAAATCTAGTTTTTGGGTTAAAATATTTTTTTAGTTTTTTGTTTTTTCGGTTTTTATTTTTTTTTCAAAACATGCTTAAAATTTTCAAATGTTATATATATTTGATTTTCCATGATCAATTTGAACAATTTTGTCAGAAATAAGCATTTGTGAGATTCTGAGCATGAAAATCAAAGTTGATTTATTTTGCGGCGCTTTTTCCAAACTTTTGGTGAATAGTGGGGGGCGGGGGCGGCGGTGCCATAGGCGCCGCCGGAAAATTTTTTGTAATTTTTAATGTGATTTGTTAACAGATTTGTCCACAAAAACGGCCAAATTATGCAATTTTGAGGAAATTTAAAAAAAAAAGATTTTTAGAGTCCGGCGGTGCCGATATGGCGGGGGAAAAATTGAGGATTTTGACCATATTTTTAGCAGATCATTTTAAAAAAATCAGAATTTTGTGGTTTTTCGAAAAAATTGTAATTTTCTGGCTAAATTTGGGTGAGATTTCCGTTTGATACTCTATTACATGGACGGTAAAAAAGAAAAAAAAGCGGCAATAAATATTTTTATGGATAATTACCGTATATGCTCTAATTATCCCCCCAGGGGGATTATTGTTCAACCTCCTCAGAAAGGGGGGGATTATTAGATACGGGGGGATAAATGGAGACGGGGGGATTATTTTTCGACGGATTTACTTGTCTAAAATTTTTTGAAATTTTTTTGAGTAAGTCGCCAAAAAAGTCATCGCGTCAAAAAAAAATCATTTTTTTTTTGCATTTTTGTTAAAAAATTTTTGATTTTGCGTGAAATATTTGTAAAAATTCCAAAAATATATACAAACCATTGAGAAACCTTCAGAAAATTTGGGATTTGTTTTAAATTGTGAAAATTTTTCATTTTGAGCCTTTGAAATTTACGCTAATTTTTGGAAATTCATCGCTTCAGGGTTGGACTATTTAGTGGATAAAGCTTAAAAAATAAAGAAAGCCGGGAGAATTTTATTTGATTTTTCTAAATTAAAGATTTAAAAAAATTTTTCCAGAAATTTATGAAATTTCAATTTTTCAGAAAAAATCAACCTGAAAAGAAGTTTTCATAAATTAAAAAACTAGAATAATCCGCAATTTTTGCATTACAAGAGATATTTTATTTTATATATTTTTTATATTTTTATCTCTTTTTTAAAGAAAGTTTTAACAATAAAACTCATTTTTTGATTCGGGATCAATGGGGAGTTGCATATGGTTTTTGAGTGGAAAAAATTTTCACCCAAAATGCTCCAAAAATATGTCACTAGGGTATTTTAGGGCGCTGATCAATAATTTGAAATTTTGCTATTTTTGCATTTTAGAGGATATTTCGGCCATTTTTGGCAAATTTTCATAAGAAAAATGCAATAAAAACGAAAATACACCACTAAGGATTGACTTTTTGGGAATTAAAAAAATACACGCTTGGAAATCGAAAAATTTGAAACTTCTGCATGAACTTTCAAAAAAAATTTTTGATACAAAAGATACAAAAAAAGTAATTTTGTTTGAGCGTAATTAATGAAGACAGTGGGATTAATGGAGACAGGGGGATAATTAGAGTATATACGATATTGGCGTTCTTTTACTTTTCCTTTTCATCTCTGTTTCTCTCAATTTTAGGTATTATCTCTTCATTTTAACAATGTAAAAAACAACATTTACTTCGTGACGTTTAACTTTTTTCCTGCATGTTAAACCCACACCAAATTTAACATACCGATAGAGAAAAAAATTCTACATCGATTTATAGGTCAGGTTAATATTAAAATGGGTCAAATAGGAAAGTTTTTGAATAATAAAAAATTTGCATTTCTTTTTCTCTTCTTTTGGCGTACTTTTACTTCAATTTTTATCCCGCTTAAAGAACGGTTTAAAGTTTTGCCGCAGAATTCTTTTTCTTTCACCGTATGCGCTTAAAAGCCTATAAAATGAATTTTGTGCTTTTTGTCTCTGTAGTAAATAAATTCCATATTTAAAAGAAGCGGTGCCATTTCCCTGTCGTGGCATTAGTATTTGGTGGAGATAAAGAATGGCACTTCGGCTGACCATTTGGCCAAAAACAGTGCCAGGTTTGGCCATATTGACAGCAATGGGAACAGTCAAACTGAGAGGTGAATTTGATTGGTCGCTGATCTGATCAATCTACGGAGAATTGATCGAACACAGAAGGGGAGAGAGCAAAATGAATGGATCACTGATCGGTTAGAGAATTTGTTAAACAAATCCCGATTTCAGTCAGAAAGAACTTTTTTTTCATTTTGCCAAGAATTTGAATGCCAAAAAAGCTTTTTTACAACAAATAAAAACTATTTTTTTAAATGCCAAAATATGCATTGTTAATTACAAAAATAAGTAGGAAAAAATGAAAATAAGTGCATATTAGCGGAATAAATGATATATTTATAATCAAAAATATTTTTAATTGAATATTTTGTGGCAGTAATATTAGTCCGAAGGAAGTTGTTTTTTAAGATAAAATTATGAATATATCAAAAATTAAGAGAAAAATTGAAATTAGGGATATATATAAATTAAGTTGTACACAGAAATCTATGCAAGACGCAAACGCGCCGGACGTCAATTATCTGGTAGTTTCGTTCTCCGTTAACACACAAATTGCGAGTTGGGACGGAGCACCTCGTTAAAAAAAAGAGGAGAAAATTCAGTTTATTTTTGAACCATATCTCCAAATTAACTCATTCCGAAAATTTGTAAACTGAACTGATTTTTCAAAGAATATTTTTTACATTTTTCTGGTTCAACATGTTGAAAATTCATTTTTTCACACATATTTATTTTACATTCATTTTTCGCGCCTTCCACAACCAATCTGTTTCAAATTGTGTATGTGTCTTCTCACGCCCCCTCCGGGCGGGACGGGGCCTTTAAAAAAATTGAAATAACATCCAGACAATTTAGTAAAATAATGTTTATGCAAATTATTGTTACACATCAATATGCCTCCCTTTATGGGGTTGGGGCGGGACGTTGGGAGCCATTAGAGTCGCTCGCCCACAACCACACCCAATGGTCGGTCACTCGCGGCAAGGACATACCCTCCTGTCCCTCCACTCTTCCCGCAAAAATAAAAGAATCATTAAAGAATGCAATATTTTATCCCATCCCGCAAAACTTTTGAATCCTAATTCCGCAGCGTGATCCGCAAATTGTTTTTGTTTTTGTGCTGGAACGCGATAAATATTTTTGAAAATTTCAAGGACAGAATGCCAATATTTTTCGAATATGTTTAAATAAATTCCTTAAATTTTAAATCATTTTCATCGTAAATAGAGTTGCACGGGAGCAGAACCGGGTCGGGAACTCTCGGGTTTTCAGATCCCGGCCCCGTTTCCCGGTCCAATTGGTGGCATACATGTACAAGGGGCAAGGGCGTAGGCAGGCAGGGGGGGGGGGCGAGGGGGATAAAGCCCCCCCCCCCCCCCCGAAACCCAAAAAGTAAAAAATTTTCAGTAAATTATTTTGATATTTTAAGCAATTTTCTTAACAAAATTGCATTAAAATACTCAAAAATTTTCCCGGCGGCGCCTATCGGGACCGCCGGACCCCCATTTTACCATTTTTTTGAAAAATGAAGGGCAAAATGGCAAAAATATTAATTTTTTAGCGAAACATTTTGGAAAATACACCCCATAATTCGGGATTTCAAAAAACAAAAAATACACCCCTAAAAATTGACTTAAAAAGAAAAATACACCCCTAAAATCGAATTTTTGACTTCAGCCCCCCCCCCCCCCCCTCGTTCGTCGTAAGGGGGCGGCTGTAAAAGAGGGAGGGGGTCGTCGTCGTGGGGCGGGGAGGGGGTCGTAACGAAGGGGGAAACATTTAGAATTTGCCCAATTTCCTTAGCGAAATCAATACAAAATTCAAAAAAATTTTCCCGGCGGCGCCTTTCGGCACCGCCGGACCGTCCCGCCACCCCCATTCCCCAAGTTTTTTGGAAAAGCGCCACGCAAAAATAGTGGTTTGATTAGCAAAAAAAAAACTTGCCAGAAAAAATTGATCTGAATAGCAAAAAAAAAGGTCGCCAGAAAAAATCTGAATAGCAAAAAGTCGCCGGAGAAAAATTTGGACCTTCGTATGCAAAATCGGTCCCGAGTGGCCCTTGGGCTGAGACACCCATTGTACATGTATGATTGGTGGAGGAGAATTTTTGAAAAAAATAAATTCTTTATCCCATTAAAGCATTTCTTCATATACATATGTGGCTAAAAAATAAGTGTGTAAAACTTGGGTTCAATTCCCCAACGGAACAGAATATGTTCCATATTTCTTTACATTTCAATTGAAATTTAATTAATAAAAAATATTTCGACTTATTTTTTTTTCTTTTCATTTAAAAGAAAAAATAAATTAAGCGATTTGCAATTTATTAAAACAATAGAAAATTCTTGAAAAAATTTAGGCATCGAATCTTTTAGAATTTTAAAATATTTGGCAGTTTAATTGTTGATTTATTTTTAAAAATTCATGAACTTTGGTACTCAGAAAATAAGTTTTTAAAGGTACCTTTGAAAAGATTGTTACTTTTTTAAAACAAAATGCTTGCTTGACTGATCGTTATAATTTTATCTGTTATTCCTTGTTCCTTCCAATTTCAGCAGTTGTGACGTTTGTATTAGCCATTTAATTCCTTTTCGTTGCCCTGTGGAAATTCAAGTACTGTAATTTTCATACAGTACCAGATTCTGCATTTATTTCATGAAACAGGCCATATGGTCGCAAGTTGGCTGAACTGTGCTTGGTTTCGAGGAAAACGGGGAAAATCTTCGAATAAATTTTGTAATTATTCTCTCCCCAGATAGCAAAGTAATAATTTTACATGACTTTTAAAAAATATTTCGTTTTTTTTCAAAAATTCATTATAAATAAGTCCCTGTTTTAATATGCCCTTTTCAAACTTTTTTTTTGTTGCTTGCTTGACTGATCGTTATAATTTTATCTGTTATTCCTTGTTCCTTCCAATTTCAGCAGTTGTGACGTTTGTATTAGCCATTTAATTCCTTTTCGTTGCCCGGTGAAAATTCAAGTACTGTAATTTTCATACAGTACCAGATTCTGCATTTTTTGCCGTTTCCGTCCCTTTTGTACATTTCTTTCTCTATTCCCCATTAAGGTGGCACTTCGCTTTGGCCAGCTTTGCGTTGTAGCTTTTGATCATCATCTGCGTCGCAGCCTTCCTGATCATCATGGTAAAAACAAATTTTTAATTGGGTTTGAAGCTTCAAGCTCGAATTTTTTAATGCCTTTTTTTGTTGCTATTTGGGCCTATTTCCGGGCACCTCATTTTTGTGCCTTTTTTGACTTTTCATGTCCTTTTTCGTTACTTTTTCTAAAAAAATTCATTTTTTTCTTATTTTTGAGGTATCTTTTTTAAAAATTTATATAATAAAGATCCTTGGTGTATTTTTCAATTATTTATTTTTTTTACATTTTTCTTATGAAAATTTCAAAAATAGTTAAACTATGAACTAAAAATCAAAAATGGTGGATAGAATTTCAAACATAATCAGTTTTTTCTAATGTATTTTTTCGATTTGGCTTAGTCATCGTCTATGTCGCGTCGGCATTTCACGAAACAGGCCATATGGTCGCAAGTTGGCTGAACTGTGCTGGGTTTCGAGGAAAACGGGGAAAATCTTCGCGGGCATTGTGTGCCTCTCGACAGTTCCAACATAAACAACACCGACCAGAACCACCAGGACAACAACAAAAAAGGAAAACGAATATCCCGCAGCAGAATCAGCAAGGTAGGGGTGGCAATCCCCCCCATGTCCCCGCGGATAGGTTTGTCCTCGGAATTCTGCTGGGTTTCCCTCTCGCCCACTCCGCGCCAAGAGAAAAACTTGGCTAGAAGATTAGTTCACAGATTTTGTCCAAAAACAATTTTTTACTGTGTGAAAGCAACATATTTCCAAAATAAAGACACACATATTTTTGTCTGCCCACACCCCTTCCCTCCAAGCAGCAATTTTTTGTCCTCTGAATTCTTCTGAGTTGCCCCCCCCCACACTCTTACGCCACGTTGTCTGCAAAAATTGGCTCGATGAATGCAGAAAGTATGAGGAAGAGGAGGAAAAGGACGACGGCACGGCAAAAAAGGAGGCGGAAAAGGAGAAAAAGGAGCATAAGCTTTTGTGAGGAGCAATCATGGGAAGGGTTGGCAGTATTAAACACTGGATTTAAGCAGCCGTTTTCCGCGGTCTACGTCAGTTGGGCTCCGGCACGTTTGGGCCCCAGCATGTTTTTGAACTATAACTTTTTTATTTGTCATCCAAATCAAACATTATTGATATCACTCTAAAGCCCTTCAAATGCTGTATAAGCCTGCAAAATTCCCAATAGTCTCGTCAATTTTGAACAAATTTATGGCAGTTGTTCTGACCATAATTTTTTGAACCTAAACGAAATATTTAAAAATTTTGCAGGTTAATAGAAGACACTTTGGACTTTTGAATGGTACAAATAATGTTGGATTTGGTTGACCAAGAAAAAAGTTATAGTCAAAAAACCACTGGGGCCCAAACGTGCTGGGGCCCAACTGACGGGTTCCGTTTTTCTGCTTGGTTTTTTAAGTTTTTTAAAAAATTTAGGATCTTTTGGAATTTTAAAATATTTGGCAGTTTAATTGTTGATTTATTTTAAAAAATCCATGAACTTTGGGACGCAGAAAATATGTTTTAAAAGGTACCTTTGAAAAGATTGTTACTTTTTTAAAACAAAATTTAATTTTATAAACTTTTTGTTATTTTTGCCCATTAAATAAAATATGTTAATTATTATCATAAGGAATTATTATTAACCTATGAATTTAGATTAGAATTTTTGGATCTTTCAAAAAATTTTTCTCTTTGAAAATTCCCGGTTGGTCCCTGAAAATAATGTGAAAATGATTTTAAATTAAAAAAACTTAAAAATGATTTAGCTCTTTTTAAAATACGCATTTTTTAAAGATATAAAGATAATTTCTAAAGAATGAGAAAATAAATTGAATTATCAAGTGGCTGGAAAAGTTATAAAACACCTTTTTTTTATTAAATAAAACAATCGGAATCGCAACATTTTAGATAATTACTCAAACAAATAAAATTTGGACGGATTGCCCTTCACTGTATACAAATCACAAAGAGAGAGCGAGGACGAAGGACCGACGCGATCTATAAAAAGTAAAGTGGAAAAAACACGTGGAGAACGGGGGGCAGCTGCTGATTTGGCCGTCAATGAGAGAAGGAAGAGCAAAAACAGCTCCAATGTTTTCCATGAAGCGGGGCATGTATGAACTCTTTTAAAAAATTGACTCAAAAAAAAACATTTGGTCATTTCGCACAAAATCTTTTATTAAATCGAACGAAAATTTCAAAAAATTTCAAGCATAAAATTTTAATTTTTTTTTACCTGTATGTCCGAAAAAGACAAAAGAATGTTTAAACAATTTTTATTTGCCTACGGGGTGGGGGGGGGGGACTAATTCTGTTGCGTCTCTTTCTTTCTCTCGCTCCTCTCTCGCTCCGCACTTTATCCCTACGAAGGGCTGGAGCGATAATAATTTCTCCGTGGACTAATTCTTTTTTTAAGTATTTATTTTATTTTTTTAGCCCAAAAATCCGCCGCTTAATGATCAGGCAATACTAAAGCTTGTTTCGCATATGGTCTCAATGAAAATCAAAATGATCAAATATGATCAATCATTACGTGCATTTCAATATTGAATTTACATGAAAGCTTCATTTTAATGAATATCAATCGATTCTTACTCGATAAACCACATAAAATTATTTTAATGAGCGCAAATGTATTTTTTCACTATACGGCGCAAATGTCCGCGGTGCAAAAGTCGGCTAACCATTTTTTGCACAGTCGTCCGCCCGTCCGCTTTTGACCGGGACCAGGAAAAATCCCGGTTTTTCCCGTTTTTCCCAGCCAAAAAATCCCGGGTTTTTAGCCCGAAAAATCCCGCTCCCGGTTTTGCCCAAAATTCCCGGTCACGACCTACCCTAGTAAATATGTAAAAAACTCCGAAATTTGTAAAAATATATAAATAAAAGTCCCGATTTTTGTTCGCAAACACATAATGGAAGATTTCATCAACTTCCAATCAAGAATTGTGGAGGCTCGAGCGACCAAAACGCCGAACAGCTTTCGGAATGTTAATGCGCAATTTGTTGCGTCTGTTGCTGCACCAATCTTTGTTGGTCCTCAAACTGTTGCTGTTGCTTCGTCCTCAATTTCACCAACAATTGCTGGCCGACCTTTTCGCCGAAAACGCGTGAAACTCGGCTAAGAAATTTTCTATTTATTTTGAAATTCTCAAATTTAGCGTTTCACAACCAACGCAGCCTTCGCACAAGCTGCCAAAATGATCACTGCGCTGGCGTTTGTGCCGCTTGAGGACCTTACACCGGCGCTGGCAACCCTAGAAGATCATCTGTCGAGTGAACTGAGGTCGTTCTTGATTGGTTGATTGAGTTTTTTTTCAACTTCATTAGTGATCTTTAAAGGTTTGTAATCAACTACGTTGGACGGCTTCGTAACAACGGCACACGCACTCGTCCTTTGTTTCGTCCCGATGGATGGAGTGTTATTGAAATGATTAGGGGAATTTCCAGCAATTATCAAATGGATCGTTAGTCATTGTGCAAATGGCCTAGTGGCTAATCTTCTTGATTTTCTATTAAAATCGATGTGAATAACTTTTTGAAAATTAAGTACAAAAGAATTATATATTTCATTCTTTTTTTGAAGCAAAAAAAAAATTGGGTTTTCTTAAAGAAATTGTTTTTTTTTTGATTTTTGTTAGTTGGTATTCTTCTCATTTTTCATATCTTGGATGACCTATTCAATGTTAAGGTTTTAATGGCTAATGAATGTCGTCTATCTTTGTGACTAGTAATTTTTTGGAATTTCAATTAGTATTTTTGTCGTTGGCTTATATTTTTAGTATAACTTATTGATAATAGTGGAATTTTAACGAAAATAATATTTTTTACAGCGCGGCGCAAAAGTCCATTTTTGCTGGGCGGCGCAAATGTCGCAGCGCAAAAAGAGAGGCGCAAATATTCGCGACGCAATTGTCTGCGGCGCAAATGGCGCGGCGCAAGTGTCGACTTTGCTGAGCGGCGCAAGTGTCCACTTTTGCTGTGCGGCGCAAATGGCGCGGCGCAAATGTCTCATCACGCTCAGGTTCTGGCAGCCTTATGTCGAGCTCTAACAATTTCCAAATGAGAAAGTTTCTGAAAAAACAAAAATAATTCAATTTTAAGAAATTTATTTTGAGAAAATTTCCATTTTATATGTTTATTTTTTATAAATCTGAAAGGTGAATTATAATATAATTGCATAATCTTATAAAAAAAATTATTTTTTTAAATTATGGAAATAACAGTTAAAATTTTAACACAATAAAATAATATTTTTTAAATATCTTTTTGTCATGGATTATATATTTATACAATGACCAAAAGTTTGATAATTAATGGACATTTTTTATGAACATAATTTACAGATATGTAAAAATATGCGAATGAATGCTTATATCAGATTTGGCTATAATTACTTTACCAATTGCTGCGGATTTGATCAGTGTCTGATATAATAAATTAGAGTGCATCAGTGAATGGTAAAACGTCAGCAATTTGGGCACGGCATTTGACAGTGAAGGGACTGAAATTTTTACTGAAATGTGAATCAACTTAGATTATTAAGAAAATTCTGGCAAATTTGGCCAATTGTGACTAGGGTTGGGATTATATTTATTAAAAATAACGAAATATTTAAATAAATATTTACAAAGAAATGAAGAAATATTGAGCAAATATTTAATAAAAATAACAATGCACTATGCCTTTTACCGTAGCAATTTTTGAGGATTTTTTTACGTAAATTTATGGAAATGCCTAAAAAATCCGAAATTTTGCAATTTTCGTTTTTTACATTTAGCCAATTTTTATTGTATTTTGTGCCCGATTTCACGTTTTAATGACTAATCTTTTGGCTTAATTTTCATTTTATTAGGGCAAACTAACTAAATATTTTCGATTGCATATTTTGCCAAATGGGGACTGATTGGTTAAAATTCGTATTGCTGCCGAAATTGCCCACCTTGCAAATTTGAATGCGTAAAATGGGGCGTAACGGCCCCGGAAGTCGGTGATCACCATCTCTGTACATTCCCAACAGAAATCTGTGTCCTGAGGCACATTTAAAATTACACAAATTAAACCGGCGGAGTGTGCCGTTTAATTAATATGAATTGCTACTTTTGTGTCCACCATCACTTCGGCACAATGAATGTCCCCGATGGAAACGGCCTCGAACTCGAAAGCGCAACTCTAAAACCAATTTACAGTGATACTTACAGTACTCGCTACCAAATAAAAAAATATTACAGTTTTTGGCGCAAAAAGTGGTGGTGGCATTTCGTGTTGCTGCTGATCAGAAGCCACCGTTTGTTGTTGATGCTCTTGCTGATCATCTCTGATTAGTTTTCGTTGTCCAACATCGCCATACTCACCAAATCTGTACAAACAAAATATTTTGGGTTCAAAAAATATAAAAGTCAGTCGATACGAAAATTAAAAATAACAAAAATAGGCTGAAAAAACTAAAAAAAAAAGGATTTAGCATTATTAATCCAGTATATTTTTTGAAGGATCATAAAGATTAAGACGATTGGAAACATACAGATTTAGCTGGACAATTAGTTCCGGATTTGTTGGGTCTGTGGACGGCCCGGTGGCAATGCGGACGGAATAAATCAGAACTTAATTGGTTTATTGATTGGTCGAATATATCGATTTGTTATGTACTTGGCATCGGCGACCGATCGGGCCAAACGGCGGGCAATTCGTAGACGGAGTGCCGTTGCAACATACAATCGGCGGAGGGGAAGCGCAACTGAATGTGATCGGAGGTGATTGATTATTGATAAGTCATCGGTGCCGGATAATATTTGAAAAGCCTCGGATCATTCAATCCGCAAGATTTTAAGTGTCACAATGAATGATACCGAAGCATTTCCTTTGAAATGCCAAACACAAGCAATGGGGATCAGTTCAACTCCTTTAGAGTGTCGTCTCGAAAAAAGTCTCGAATGTTTGCGGGTTCGAGTTTTTGGGTCGAGTCTCAGTCTCGAGGTCAAGTGCCAGATATTGGAAAATTTTCGGTCGGGCTTGAGTATCATTATTACAAGTTTAAAATATCGAAGAATTTAACTTGAATAAATTCTCTCTATGAATCAGGAAAAGTTTAAAAATCTCTTAAGGGAAACCATCAATAAATATGCGATCAATGAAAAAAGCCATTAAATCTCATTAATGAGTTCGGGATTAATCTTTCGTTTGATTTACCTCATCACCGTTGGCCGTGTCGCAGATGCGCACTTTGTCCACGTAAGTGAATGGCATTTTGTTGGCGGCGGCTTCATTTTGTTGCCCAATTTGGACTGAGTTTGGCGCCTCCAAAAATGTTTGTCCGTCGGACAAAATTCGAACTTTGGTGAACAGTTCAAAATTGTCCACATTTTCATGCTGAATGCACAAAATTATTGCATAAAAATTTGCTATACATTGGGTTTTGCAAAAATTTTAAGAACACGCAAAGCTTTCGGGAGTTTGACCACTTCCCGTGAAACTGAAGGTTAAGCAATTTGATGGTAATAAATTTTAGAAAAGCGGAAAACAAACTGGCCTAAAACAGAACCCCGATCCTTATTCGGTTCTGGAAATTTTTAAAATTTCTGGCCCTAGAAACAAATAAAAATGAAAAAAAAACTAATTTAAGCTTTAGAAGATATAAAAATTTTTTGATTTTTTTCTATTAATAATTTAAAATTCCATAAAAATTTTCAAAAAAGTTTCTATGTTGCGTTTGTCGGCACCGCTGCTTTCCTCTGGCATCCCTAGATTTTTTTTATGGAAGAAAAAATCAAAATTTGTTAAAAATGGTTAGTTTAGCGTATTGCCTGCTAACGGATTACCCGTAAACATCTTTTCAATTCTATTGTCACTTTAAACGATTAAGTGATGTGTTCATATGATAGTATAAAAAAGTGATGGCGCTCACTTGGTAGCTTAGAATGCCATCTGAGAGCGGACTGTCCAGCGGGGTCATTGCCAGCGCTTCTTTTTCCCAGCAAAGGAATACTTCAGGGAGAATGGTCGAACTGTTAAGTAAAAGATGACCAGCAGGTGATCAACAAGCTACAAACTCACCCTTCCGATAAAGCCATTTGAAGAAGCCATTTCCTTGGCATTTTCTTGGACTGATTTTTCCGGTTTCGCAATCGCGTAGAAATGCCCTGAGGGGAATCAAAAATTGAATCACCAAAATTCATAAAAATTTAAAGTTTTTTTGCGACAGAACCCTGCCCTGTAAAAGCAAGTTTGCTCAAAACAACAAATTCTGTAATAACAAAAGAACCAATGTGATCTGATTTGATCAAGTTGTTTTATATTATTGATCAGACCATTCTGAACAAACATTTGGGTTATTCCAAAATGACTAATTAATGATAGAAATGAGGTGCCCATCTTATCTTAAAAAGGCAATTTTGGTCAGATCATTTAGATATACGTATGTCCCAAATGCTGGTAATGCTTTTCGGATATTTTATCTTCAAAATTAAATGATCAGCAGATCTCATTCTGATCATTATTTACCTCCATTTCCGTGGTTAACAATTCCTTGACCAACGAATAATTTTCCGGCTGATCACAACGGCGTTCGTGCAGCTGAGAACGATTTAGAACATAACTGAAAGTGCAACAAATGTGATTTGATCAATAACAAAATCAGGGCACATAATAGTCATTTGTTCAGTACAACCGTAGCCCTTCTACAGTACACTATACCGGTAGGGCGTGTGCGGGGACTCGGTGAGCCGAATTTGGCTGAACACAAAGCTGGAATTTGCAGCTGCCGGTGGCCACACATTTTGTTTTTTGAAAATGTTTTGGAGCTGTAAAAATGGGGTGAAGTGAACATAGAGTACGGTAATTCGCTACCGTAAGCAGTCCTTCAAAAATTTGTTCGCCCGTCAAATTTGGCACAAAATGCACTCGCGCACCGCCAACGCGGCCCACGCTGACTGCCTCCATGCGAAACGGAATGTCCGTCCATTGGACGGCATCGGCATTTTCCGCGTCCGTGCCGTCGTCGCCCGGCTTAACGCCGTTTTTGTCGGCACTCATTGGAACCAGCACATGGCCAGTGTCGCCAAGGTCTGTGGCAGAACGATATGCCAGGTTATTTAATTTATTTTTAGAAATTGACTTAGGTTAAAAATGAGGGTATGGCGCAAAAAAAGTTTTTCCAATCAAAATTTCTCAAAATTTTTGCCAAATTTTCCCACCCATTTTTTTCCAAAAATTGACACAAGCCCATAAACTGCTCTCACCTCCGTGCAATTCCAAGCGAAGTTCCTCAGCAATCAAACAGTTCACCGGGGAGTGAATTGCACGAATTTTTCCCTCGTAAATGATCACTGGCAATTAGAGAGAAAGCATTTAAGTGTTTTACTTGGAAAATCAGTATCAATTAATAAGTCCATAATTATGTAATCTCGTTTCCTTTTTAATTAAGCCGACTATGTTTTATAAATTTCGCATTCCCATCCCGTCATTTGTCTGTCGTATTACATGGCAACGGCTCAACGCCAATGTGAAAAGCGATCAGTTCACGGAAGGGCTGATCGCCTTTTTTGGCACTTCCGCCAACGCAGCCATTTGCCGCACATGACCACAAAATTCTCATCCGTATCCAAGTCCTATAAATGGAAATTTGAGTAAAAAATTCAAAAAATCGAGAAATTTTCATGAATCAAAAACGACAAAACCACAGGAATTTGAAAACAAAGCCCAAAAAACTGAACCATAAAAAGCACAATGCCAATTCCGGTTTTTGAATATTTTTGTGGCTTACCACGCCAATTACCGATTGCAATTTTTTTGTGGCCTAGGAATTCCGATTTTCGATTCTCTAAATTTCTCAAGCACCGGATAAATAGTAGGTAAAATTCAAATGTGAGGAATCGTGTTCAAAATCTCAATCTGGTACATCCCCCGTTAACTTGCCTTGAACTCAACAAAGTTCAGGAAATAGTCAGGGCTGGTGCCGTCGCCACCGTCAAGCTCAACACGTACTTTCAACAGTTCGCCAATATTGCCAAAATCCAGCTGTGGTATTAATTGGGTCGATTAAGCACTAATTAAGCTAATTAGCATGTGTTTTTCCTCCCACCTGCATCAGTGCATCGGACGGTGCGTTGGCCATTCGAGAGTCGTACAGGCCACTGGTGGTGGACTGGCCGGCGGTGCCGTAACCGGTAATGGCCAACTGAGAGCTGGTGCCGCCCCGGCCATCGGTTGTGCCACCGTGTAAAACGAACTCCCAACGACCGCCTGAAAAGCACAAAATCTTGCCAATCTTGGCAAAGCGAATAATAAATATTCATGAAACAGAGATTTTCGGAAAAACAGAGAAATTGCTTTCGACAAGGTTCTGTAACCAACCAGGCTTCCTTTTCCAAAAAAAATTCAAAAATTATAAAAAACATTTCAAGTGTAAGCATTAAAACATTACCCCTATTCCGAGACAGGGCGGAACTTAAAAACTGAGATTTCCATTCCCGATGCCGCTGAACTTTACAAAAAATGATCATGCTCAAGTAACCAATTAGTTGATCAAACAAAACTCATTAGATTTAGTAATAATAAAAACCTAATCGTGACTGATCATTGATCAGATCAGTTTTGAACTAAAATTATTGCTGATTATCATTGATTATATCGATTTCAAACCAAAATCATCCTTTTCGAGCACTGATCAGAATGACAACTCACGCGTCACGCGTCCGTCCACCGGAATTGAGCTGATCATATAAAAGGCACTGAGACGCACGTTCCGCTCCAACTTTCCGTCCACTTGGCCCGAGTCAAACCACCGGTTGCAGAGGAACAGAAATTGGCGACAGTCGGCACAATGCTCCACGAATGGTGGCATTTGCCCTTCCGGCGCTTCCGCTGCCGTCTCCTCATCTGCTTCATCCACCTCATCTTCCGTCACCAAAATGCGGTCAATGAACACACCGGCACCTTGAAAAAAGTGATCAAAATGGTGTGCACTGACATAACGAAGGTGGATTATGTAATCAAATTCATGAAAATTCTACTAAAATCCACAATAATCCGGCATTCAGTATTCCCATGGATGTAACTCTCCTCTCATACGTCAAATTTTGCACAAATTAGGCTTGGACGTAATTAAATTTTTCAGAAATATTGACGGTAGGATTACGATGATACCTTGATATTTTTGAAATTCTAGCATAAAATTCGGAATATTTCTGGGGGATTGAGGGCTGACATATCAACTTCTCTCCCCTACCGTAGCCGTGCCGTTCATGGCCTACAGTAAGCCTGTTGATGATGCCCAGCCGTGACGGGAGACGAAAGGTGAAGGAATCGGATTGGTTTTGCCGAAAACGTGGTCCCGCTGGTCCACTGTGAAGCCAGCTGGTAAACTGTTGGGGAGACAGACAAAATGCCAATAATTTTTGGCAAAATTTTTGGCGCCCAGTATTTGCGCCCTCCTCACCTCTTGCTTGAGCCACAGGCGTCCCGAATCAGAATCCGTGCCGTGCATGTCAATGTACAGATCCGCTTCCGTGTCCGCCGCCCACCGGTTCCCGGTAATTACGGTAACAGTATACAGAAATTCTATAAAATGAAAATATTCAGTGATTATTATAACAAAATTTTTGATCCATTATTTGCAGTTTAAATGAAAACAAATTCTGATCAGTATTCAAATAGTACAGTACACTTAAATCTATTGAAGCTTTCCAACCAAAGTGCAATGCTCAAAACTTGGCATATTTATTGATCAGATCCGCATGACGCTGATCTGACTAATCTGTCATCCCGATCACTTATCAATAGTTGTTTAAATCGCAAAAAAGGTGTCCTAAATAAGTGCTAAAAAATGGCAAATAGGTGCTAACCTCGAGAAAGCCTCAAATTAGGAGCTAAACACTAAGCCAAAAATAATTAAAATAATGCAAAAAACGCATTTTTAATAACTAAATAAATGATAAATTATTTGCATATTAAATTCGATTATAAATTAGGATATTTAACATTTTTATGCAGTGACTGACTTTAAATATTTTTTTTTCTTATTTTGGATAACAAATAAGAAAATTGGAGAAAAACTACAATGATTTGTCCAATAGGTGTATTTTTTGTCTATAGCACAATTGGGATTTCATCACCAATATGGTGATGAATTGTCCGACTTCCCGTTGCACAATTTTCCCCTCGCCCATTTTTCACCACTTACCATTGTGAAGATTTTTCAGCGCTTGTTTATCCCCTGATGCTGCTGGTTGATCCAATGCTTCTGGCGTTTCCCAGTTTAATCTCTCTTTGTTCCGTTCCATCATCAAATCTGTCCCGTGAGTGGCTTCCTCGCGCTCGGATGACGAATCCAACTGACAAATGAGCAAATAATAAACAAATCATTAGCTGACTAATTAGCGACTAATTGTGCCGCCATTGGTACCGATAATTATGATATCAAACCGTTATTTATGGTATGTATAAAGTTAAAAAAAGTCTGTTTTCAAAAAGATTTTTGCATTTACATACGGGGGAATGGATTTAAAAAAATTTAATTTTATAAAAAATATCGTTTGAATCACTTGTCTGGTCTCTAGGGGGTACGTACCTCGCCCCTCCCCCATGGCTTACATTTAAGGGAAAAACAACGGTAATAAAATATCACGCGTACTCTTCCTCCTGTAAGGCTTGTAACTGACCGTGGCATCATGTCTCGGCGTTCTCGGCCTCGGCACATTGTTTAGGGCAGCAAGGTGGCGTTCATTTGTCTTGTACATATCCTTTTTCTTTTTGTGCCGTTTTGTGCTGTGCCGTTGCACCGTTTTGGCCCCGTTGACCATCACCTGAGGCGGCACGCCAACTTGCCCATTCTTCAGTTCCTTACGTGTTGAATATCTGAACTTGGGGAGGAGGAGCTCAGCAGGGATGATCAGAGTGATCAGCTATTTCTGTCTAAGGACAGCCCGTAATTACGGATGTGAGAAATTACAAAATATTAAATGTGACAGAATGCCAATTTACTGACTAATCATTAGCCAAGTCAAAAACACCCAAATGGCATACCCTCGCCATGCACTCTGAATCTTGACAGCCGCCTCGCCGTAAAGAATCTGTTCCAATTCGTCCGAATACACGCCCAACATGAAGGGTTTCTGCGGCTGCTGTTGCTGCTGCTGGTGTGCCGATTTTTCATGGCCATGTTTGCCATGTTCATCTGCGATCCGTTCAGTTTTCTTTTCATGATCATGTTGTACATGTTCATCTCCAGCTTCTTGATCGTCTTGATTTTCGTGGCCATGTTGTACATGTCTAACTAAGGCTTCTTTGCTGGCATCAATTTTCTGATCAATTTCCATATTTGTCCCGTCCTGATCAGCAGCAGACTCATCGAGTTCAGTTCGGCCTTCTATTTCGTTTTGGTCGCCTTTCTCTTCTTCCTTTGCTTCACTGTTTTGCTCTCCTTTTCCTCTTTTTCTCTCTTCCTCTCCGTCTTTTCCTTCCTCCTTCTTTTGACTACGTTCTCCTCCCTCTTCCGCTCTCTCTTCTTGCTCTTCTCTCTCTTGCTCTCCATCTTTCGCATGTTCTTCTTCTTCCTCTTCCGCTCTCTTCTCAATGCTCGCAATTCTTCCGGTTCTTCCGGATAATCCTCCTCTTCTTCCTCCTCCCCTTCTTTCTCCTCATCCTCAACCAGCAGATGATTTTCTTCCTCCTCATCTTTTCCAACAATTGGTTCACTTTCCAATTCTGTTCTTGGCCTTCCCGAGTCCGAATCCACTGAAACTGACAATGGGATGAAGCATTAGAGGCGATCAGACATGAAGCGGATAAAGCATCAAAATTTGCAGTTTTTATGTACCTAACGAATTGGCAGTTTTTGCCACCATTTGTCCATGTTCTAAGCGGCTTCCAATTGACGAGTTGTCTTTTCCAACAGCAGCTTCTCCAACTGCATGAAAAAAACACTCGTAAAATTTTAAAAAATCCGATTTGGAAAACTAAAATTTTTAAATTTGGCATGGCAATTGATTGATACAGTGGAGAGCAACTATTTAAAATAAGCCTATTTTTTGATTAAATGATTTCAGTTTCGATCATTGATCAAACTGACTCTGATTATTGTCCGCCTTTTGCATTCTTTGCCGCCCATTCCCTTCAGCAGCAAAAGTTGGCACATCATTTAGCAACTTTTTGCGCTTATTCACTCTGCTGTCAAATTCGACCGCTTCTTAAGAGAAATTAAATTAACATCACTTTTCAGCGATCTTTTGGAAAATTATTGCAATTAACTTAGTCATAAAATTTTGAAAAATTTCTTAAAATTTTCTGAAAAAAATTACTAACAATAAGTAGGTTTGAAAAATTTTCCAATTTTCCGGCGGATGGAGGACGAACTGCTCCCACTAAAAATATGTGTCTTTGAAAATAATTTTTTAAAATTTCAAAACTCGGGAATAAGAACAATTGCCAAAACTCCCGACCAATTTTCCACCTTTGACATTCGTTGACGACGATGCCCCGGAGGACGACTTGGAGGAGCGGGAGGTCACCTTTTTTGGGATGCGATGAATGGGCGGAAGTGAAGTGAATGCGTTTGCGGACGAGTTCAGTTCACCGACGACGGGGGGAGCACGGCCCGGACGGACAATGTTCTTTTTAGGGTGAATTCGAAAATGTAAGTAAAAAAGAGACTGTATCTGTACGGATACTGTAGAAAAATTTTTTTCCCCACAATTTTGCATTTGCGTTTTAGGGAAACTAAGTTCTCACAAGCCCAAAATCAGACCCAAAAATGGGATTAAGAAGATATGCAGGGGCAAAATAGAAGAAGTGAAATAGCTAAAAAATGGTCTAACGGAGCTTTCTGATCAAAATTAGGCTGATTGATCACGAACCATTAAATAAACAGCGCCAAATCCGGTAAAAATCAAAAGGAACAGAACACATTAACGCTGAGGATTTTGATCTTGACGGATCGGAAATTGATTAAAATTTATTTTCCGTTTGCTAAGTAATTTGGTCAGCTGGACAGAGCCAAGCTTTTGCGCTTATCTTCTTCAACTGGCTTCTAAGTGCCATAACTTAACATACAGAATGTGGAGAAATGCCGTTGAGCGTCAGCTGCTCGTGGCGGGGCACGGCAATGGCACGCATATCCTTCAGCTGAAGCAGCCTGAAATTGGAGGGGAAGCAAAATGTTAAATAAATTTAACCCAATTGTGATCGAAAAACTCACTGATCGATGCTCAGAACTCGGTCGCCGTCAAATGAGTACAGACGGAAAATGGCCGCTTGCAGGCCATGGCTGACCTCCTCAAGCAGTTGGTCAAGCTGTCCCCTCCGGGTTGGGTTGATCAGTGCCCGGTAGACCCGGTGGGGATGACCGTTGAGCACGAAAAACACCTGTTTTCGTTGAGATGGATATGTCAGTTTTGAGGGTCTCTCATCAGACTGAGTTCAAAATGGGATTTTTTTCGAGAAACGGGCTTAAATTTTGAATTTTTACATGCATTTAAATTTTCAATTCAAAATATAAAAGGGATTGAATTTACCAATTTAACACCAAAAAATTCTTTTGGCCATATGAGTGAAATCTGGCCCTTGACTTGCGAAATTTTAAAAAATTCGGGTATTTATGTATGATTTTAGATTTTGAAACCTTTGAAACCTGATCGTTTAATTCGCAAAATTTAATTAAAAAATTATCGCGTCTATAATTCTTAAATTTTGAAATTCACTTATATCCATATAAATTTCATTGGTTTGTCCCAATTATGAAAGAGCTTTGATGGCTTAATTAATTATCGATATGGTTTTCAAAATTTCGAAATTTTGAAAGTTCGTTGCCTAAAAAGTTATGAAAAGGTGCGGATTTTCGCTCTGCTGATCATGATATTATTAAATGACATGATCACCTGTTTGAAGGTGACAGGCATAAACGAGCCCAACTTTTGCTGTGCCTGCTTGGTACCACTGGTGTGTACCGTATCCATGGTTTGCGTTGTTGTGGTTGTACGGTAATGATTATTGCTCTCTTTTGGATCAGAATGATAAGCTGCTGAGGTTGTTGCCTAACAAGAAAACATACACTTAAAGAATAATTTTTTAAATTTTAAAAAATTGTAGTCAACGAAATCTCTTCGACTTTATCCAATAATTTGTGAAATTTCCCGATCACTAGTGATCGGGATCGAGATTATCGTTATATCAATCCTACTTTTTATATTACACACTGTACCTTTAACAAAGATTATAAAAATTTGACATTCATCGAAAACCAACAAATTTGAAGTTTTGAAACGAAAATTTAAATGCCTATTTTATTTGTGCCGGAAAGTCTTTGCCCTAATTAACGGACTCAAATTGGCGTTAGCACCTCATTTTCCCCGTTTTGTTGGTGTTGCTGATCAATTTGTAACAGTTGAATGGACGACTGACTCGCGCCCGCCGGCGACTGTTGCGGCTGGAAGTTCCAGCGTCGCTGCGCCTCCTCCCGGCGTCGCTTCCGACGCTCCATCGCTTCCAGGTCAACGCCGCGCACCGTGTCGCGTGCCGGATGCCACAACATATTTGCCGTGCGGCTTCAAGTCTTCGAGAGAAGAGACCTGTTGGGCAGTGTATTGTTAGGGCCGTTTGATGCGCGAGAGTCTCGGTCTCGATTCTCTAATGGATTTCTTAAGGAATTTTTTGTTTGTTATCTCAGCCCCTAATCTCGAGACCTAAAGCTCGGATCTCAAATCTTGGAAATTTAGACTCTAAGGTTATATATGTAATCTATACATAAATCCTGATTATGAGTCGGGATTGAGCAGCGGGAGCGGATTGGTTCGTCGCAATCCGGGCAAAATCTCAGAAAAAAAGGGGAAAATTTTCGGTGACAGCGGCCCAAATTATAAAGCCAAAATAATCATATGTATGGCTTAACAGTTTTTTTTTCATTAAGTGATCATTTTGAAAATACTTAAATAATACAGTACCTGCGTTTTGCCGTAGGGCGTGTGCAGTCGTCGAACCCCAAACGGCAGTGGAATGGACTCGTTGAGCTGATCCAACAGTGCGTCCATTGTGCGGAAACGGGCCTTGGAGACGGGCACACGAACACCCTAATTAGAAGGAAATCTCTATTAGCGCGCTTTTCAAGAAAAGAATATATGTCTTGAGTTCCGGACTCAAATGGTTGGAAATTTGGTCAGAAGAATTTGTTAGAGATTTATCACCACCGAATTTCTGGCACAGCTTGACACCCAGGATTCCGGAATTATGATTCTGACAACGGCATTTTGACGCCGTAGAATTCATATATGAAAAACGGCATTTTGGCAATTGGTTTTGACTTTGCCGTTGGCTCCATCACATTTTAATTTATGCCTTTGAGATGATCAATCCGATTTGCTAGGCTTAGTCTCACTTGTTGCTGATCAAACTGATCACTCAACAAATGCACACGCGGCATTATTCGAAACGGGGCACTGGCACGGCGGGCACTCATGCGCAGAAGACTGACAGGGCGGTTGTGTTGGTGATGAAGCCGATCCCAAAAATCGTCCTCATTTTGCCCAGTTCGGGTCGTTTGGGGCAATGAGGCCATTTTTGGGGGACAAGCACAGATGGAACAGTTAAAAATTCATTTTAAAGGGTATCTTAAGAATCTTTCTTGACTCGAATTCTCAAGAGTCTCGATTTAAACTTTTTAAATTTGTAAATAATTTTCTTTTCAATTTGATTTAAAAAATTCTGTTTTTCACCCAATGACACCGAAAGCTGTCACTAACCTCTGGCCTTAATTTTTAATTATTATCTTCAGCATAGCAATTTTCAAAAAATTTCCCAATGGAAGAGAGTCCATCTTTTGCTTTGATGCGAGGGTAAAATTATTATTTTTTTTTGAAATTCTTGAAAGCCAAACAAAAATTGAACCCGATTTTCTCAAAAATTTGTTCGGATTTTGGCTCAGATTTCAATCCTACAGCAATTGTCTTCACACGGGCTCAACAGTTAATGCCATGGGTAGTGCACGGACTCGGGATTGCCTTTAATTGTTCTCGATTCTCAATTCTCGAGAATATTGTCGAGCAGCGTTATAATTAATCAACATTTTTTTTGGGAAATAGGAAACAAAAAAAAAATTGATAAAATGGCACAAATGGCAAAAATAAGCAGCAGCGGCAGCTGGCATATGCCAACCGGGGAATCGTGGGCTATTTAAATGAGTCTCTTTCATTAGCGTCCCGTTATTCATTATTCAACTGCCGCCCCCCCCCCCGTCCGGTGCCGCGCAGAGTTTCCGTTGTTGGCACAACGACAAAAAAAATAAATGAACCACCACTGGCAGGTAAATTTGCGCAGCGCGGGAGAGTGTGCTATGGCAGGTGTGTGGACAGAGACGCTCGTGACCGAGCTCATTTGAAATTAGCGCTAATTGTTTTGGCATTTTGCCGACCCAGTGGCGCTCCTAACTATCTTTGTATGTACTCTCTCTCTCTCTCTCTCTCTCCTCTCTCTCTCTCTCTCTCTCTCTTCTCTCGCTCTCTTTCTCAATCATATTAAATAAGATTTGCGTACAAATAATAATTGTGAATATAAAGCTGTGGGGAAGCTTTTGAGGGAAAAACTATGGGGCGGGCCGGATTGGATTTGAACCGGCGTCTCTGGCTTTCCGGACCAGTGTTCTACCAGCTGAACTACCTATACTGTATTCTCTAAATTGTTCGATTAAAAGGACCAATTATCGTTCAATTGCTCCATTAATATTCCTCTCGGGGAAGCTTCTTCTCTATCTCAATAGCATAAAGTGCGCTGTTCGAAAGTCGCCGGTCTTGTGTTTGATTTCGAGAAAAGTTTCTGACTTTTTTTTGGGATGTCACTCTCGAGTAGCGAATCGACAAAAATCTCTATCGGGGTCTCGTTCTCGAATCTCAGGGCCCCGGTTAAGTCTCGATTCGAGTATTATTTTATTACCATTTTATAAATTTTTTAACATATTTTTCACTCGCTCACCGTAAAAAATTCGTCTCCGTCCCGGTAGAAGAAAATCGTCTTGGCCCGAAAGTTATTATCCGCGGCAGCCAGCGAGCGGGACGGCACTTCCTTTTGGCTTCGGGAACGAGCGAGAATTATCTATTAAGGGTAATTAGATAAGTAATTAAAAATAAATTGCATATCATTTTTAAAGGTTCGTAATTATTTTCTAAGTCAACCAATTTTTTTAGTCTTTTTTAACTCTGCTAATTATTCTGTCACTCTCAGTTAATTACCCAATTCATTAGTTTAATCATCACACAATTTATCACAGCCCCATTAGTCACTGCACTAATCTCCAATTATTGACCTTTGATTTGCACACTTTGCCAGCCGCTGGCGAAGTAACCGGCACGTTTGGAAGAGGGCGATTTGCTGCAGCAGGAAATGGGAACAGATTGGGCAGGAGAGAACCTAAAAATGAATAAAATACATTTTAATAAGCACAGTATTAATGATCAGAAAACACCATAGATGGCTTTAATTGTCCAACACAACTACCGTACCCTTGTTGACCCGCCCATTTTTACATACAGTACCCTCTAGTGAATGGCGCACAATTTGGCTGCGTCTACGCTTCTGCTGTTGTCGCGTTTTCTGTGCTGTTTTTGAGCGATTAATATTACTAATGTCGTCCTCCAACAATGGCAGTGACGGCGTCGTTGAATGAAGTGTGTTTTCTGCAAATTCAAGAGTAATTTTACAAAGAATTTTTTTGTTTTCATTATTTTTTAGCAAAAAACGAGAGCCGAGACCGAGAAAAAGAAATGAGTGAGCCTAGGAGTGTCTATTGCTAACAAAATCGTAAAATTTAAAAATCTTTGCGGAACAGATTGGCACTTCGTACCCATTTTTTTTTCAATTTTTTCGTTAAAAATCCGGGTAACAGTACAGATGTTATTCTAACATCCATTTCTACTTATTTGAACCCACGACCCTGATTCGAACCAAAACTCGAAAATTCAATTTTTGACAAAATGCATATTATGCATCAAAATCCAGGAATTAAGACGGAGTATACGATTCGGAAAGCAATTTGAACCGGTTCGAGTATTAGTTCGAACCCGGGTCAGGGGTTCGAAATAGGTGAAGTGGATGTCAGAACAGTATTCTCAAGCTCCGAAAACCTGTAAAATAACCTTTAATCCGCAAAAAATTACAAAAAAAATTTTAGTACCATCCATCCATTCTATTACCAAAAATTCAAGAAGAGAATATGAGATCCGAAACTTTGTGATTCGAAAGAGGATAAGAGTGATTTGCGCATTAAATCAGATAGAGACGGTGAAAAGAATTCTCGAGAATGAAGCCGAGATTTAATTTATAAATTTGCAATTGTTTCTGATAGCCGAGTTGTTTACGGACCAGTTTTGGCACTTTCCACCAATTTGGGTTCGGCACCAATTGACGGCACCGCAGAAGGATCCATTATGAGAGGATGCTGATGCGCGACAAGAAGAGATGGACTAAATTGATGAATGAAAAATGAATGACTGTTTGTTATTTAGAAGAAGGGACAAATAAAGCGGGAAATGCCAAAATAATGTTTTTGGCATTGTCATTTTAGTCTAGGCGGATTATGGGCAGGAAACCCTTTGAATATGGCACAAATTGCCGACGTCGGCACGCGCCGTTTCGGATTGAAGCCGTACCATTACCGAATTTAGCAATTTAATTAATTTTCAATGCTTGGCCAATGCCCCGGTGAAAACCTTCACGAAATATGCCAAAAAACAAATTTCACTTGTAAACAACGGATTAATTAATGGCAAATTATTAATTTGGGACAAATCATCTCCTCTTGATCATGTTTTGGCATTTTGCTGCTTTTTTTGTGCTGTTTCGTCATTTTGACAATTTTTAAAAATATTTTCAGCAAGTTTGAAAAAATTTATTAACAAAAATGCAATAAAAACGTAAAATAGACCCCTAAGAATCGATCCGAAAAATTTCAGAAAAATACACCCCTAAGAAATGAAAAATTTTATCAAAAATAATTCATCTCCAAATTTATTTTATTTATTTTTTTGACAAGATTTTGATATTTTAAAATTATGAATCTCATTACCATTTTTAGCACCTATTTTGGAGGTTTTTTATAATCATGGAGCAAACAAACGTTTTTTTGACGACTTTTTTTCAATTTTTGGTGCCTTTAATCTCTTAATTTTTATGCTTTTTCCAATTTTTGTGCTGATTTTGCCTTTTTTGTGCTTTTTTCATGCTTATTTTGGAAAAATTTGGTTCTGTTTAGAGTGCTTAATCGATGATTTTTTGTGCTGAAAACTGAGCACTCTATTCATCAGACTCATATCTGTTTGAAATTCAAAAATAAAAGCATCAGAAGCCGAGTTTTCCCTTCAAAAACTAAACGTTCAAAAAACAATCGTTTTTAAATTTATATTTCAAAATTTTGGATTTTATACCTTGTAAGTTTCTAATAAAAAAATTTACATAAAGAAACTAAGTGATATTTTCGATTAATGAGTCCAATTTTCATTTGCTACAGTAATCGCTGGCACACTTACCGTAGCTCGGCTTGTCGAACCAGCAAAATGGTGACGGTAACAGGGATTATATATAGGCATTTCAATCAACGGAAAGCTTGGGAAAATTGAAATTAAATAGGAAAAGCGAGACGAATTAATGCGGTGGTGGCGCTGGCGAAACGCCCACATAAAACACAATTTTTTAAAACAATTAGCCAAGAGAATGGGCCCAAAAAACGGAACGGCACGCCGAAGGGGCACGGCACAATGTTGTTAATTATGTTGAAGTGGTGCTGCTGCTGCTGTTGCTGTTACCATACCAACACAAAGGAAAAGCCGCCTCGAAGCAATGTGCCAAATTTCAGCCGGTCGCAGCCTGTTGAACGCTGCCGTCGCCGTAATAAATTTGAAAAGTGAAAGCTGAGTTGGCAGGTTAAAATGCCGACAAATTTGCTGGACTGAGTACGACCCATTTAAGAAACAAAGAGTTGTTAGTGAGCCTTGGTTTTTAACCTTGTTTGAATCAACTTTTGAACAATTATTATGGAGAATAAGGGCGAAAGGTCTGCAAATTAAGGCGCTCGAGAAATTTTTAAAAATTTATATATATGTTTTAGAGTGGTTGGACCCGAAATTTGGGTAAAAGTCGGGACCGGTCGCATGGGCCTAAATCGAGTTTTGTTTTTCATTCAAAAAATAACAATTAATTTTGTTCAATTAGAGAATTTTGCAAAGTCATCCTCAAACAAATGATTCATGTTTTCTTTCATCGGTACTTCCTGTTCTGGGTTCTAATTCAAAAATTAAAAAAATCAACAAAACTCATTACCACATAAATAACCGAACACTCATTGGGGTGGAAATTCTTGGTATCTAATTCGAAAGCTCTTAACATGCTCTATTAGCCTTACAAAAAGCAAAAAGATTTTCAAGCCTCGAGAAAATTTTATTAAGAAAAAACTCAAATTTTCGACTTTTTTGCAATTTTCGTGTATACCTTTTTTGGTAATTGTCTAATCGTGAAGAGATATCTTAGAAAAAGAACGTGCGCGCCCAACTGAGGTAAACCGTCTTCCGACGTTGTTTTCTTTATCAATTTAAATACGGTAATTGAAACGGATTAGTTAGGCAGATATTTTTTGGGCTTTCGTCTATGTGTCTCTAATTTTTGCGCTGCATTTTTTATTGCTGTATCAATTTCCTGCGTAGCTCAGCAGCAGTTGATAAGAACACATTGCGGCCAAATTTTTTTGTTGAATTTTGCAGCGCATGTCAAACCGGGAAATTGCGGCACGACATTTGCGGCTTCGTGAAAAACCAAATTTCATCATCAAGAAATCCAAATAAAAACTTATAAAACAAAGAAAATAAGTTTTTTTCCAATGGCTTGCTCAAGGCCCAACGAGCACAATTTAAAAAAAATGCTGAAACTACTGTTGTATGTGCACCTAACAAATAAGGGAGGAGCATCAGGGATGGCATTCCAAGGCCCCAAAAAATTAAAAAATTGGTTTTTCATTTAAAAAAATTATGCACTGATTTTCATCAGAAACTTTTTTAGAACGTTTTTGGGAAAGGGAATTTTCGCGGTGCGTTCTTTTCAAAAAAATGAAATTTCCGAAAATTTCCGACTTTTTACCAAAATTTTTCGAAAGTCAGAATTCCGTGGCATCCCTGGTGCAGACAACCAAAAGGTTCTAGCTGATATGAGAAGATAAGAAGGAATACAAATGACATGAAAATGCGAAAAAGGATAAAGGATATGAACAGGCCCGGATTTACATTTTTTAAATGTTTTATTTGCGAATATTTTATCGCATTAGAAGCGCATTTTTATCCGTTTTCTTTCCAATCTGAGCAACTTTTTAGCAAAAAAAAAATATTTTGGATTTTTGTCCAGTAAATTTTTTTTTGTGTTTTTAGTTTTTAGCAAACATTTTGGGTGTTTTTGGCTATTCAAATATTTGGCATTTTTTAGCAAATATAAATCCGGGCCTTGGATATGAAATAGTGATATAGGAAAGGGGAAAGTTCATAAGAATTGCAAGCTGATAAAAGGGATCAAATGGTTTTTGGTGAGGACAAATTTCTAAAAATATAATGGAGGATTTTGCTTTGTTGCCAAATCTCAATTTTCTTTTTCTCGAAATTGAATTATTTGTCGCAAAATTCTTTTCGTTTCTCCAAATTTTCCAGAAAGTTTTGCAAACTCTTCTCAGCTTCTGGTAATTTTTCAGTGATAATTTTCAGTCTTTGCTCTCCCTTTTCCCTTTTCTCTTCCTTTTCCCTTTTCTCTTCCTTTTCACTTTTCTCTTCCTTTTCACTTTTCTCTCTGTTTTCCTTTGTCTCTCCCTTTTCCTTTGTCTCTCCTTTATCCTCTTTATCTCCCTTATTCTCTTTCTTTCCCTTTTCTTTTGTCTCTCCCTTTTCCTTTGTCTCTCCTTTATCCTCTTTATCTCCCTTATTCTCTTTCTTTCCCTTTTCTTTTGTCTCTTCCTTTTCCTTTTTCTCTCCTTTATCCTCTTTATCTCCCTTATTCTCTTTCTTTCCCTTTTCTTTTGTCTCTCCCTTTTCCTTTGTCTCTCCTTTATCCTCTTTATCTCCCTTATTCTCTTTCTTTCCCTTTTCTTTTGTCTCTCCCTTTTCCTTTGTCTCTCCTTTATCCTCTTTATCTCCCTTATTCTCTTTCTTTCCCTTTTCTTTTGTCTCTTCCTTTTCCTTTGTCTCTCCTTTATCCTCTTTATCTCCCTTATTCTCTTTCTTTCCCTTTTCTTTTGTCTCTTCCTTTTCCTTTTTCTCTCCTTTATCCTCTTTATCTCCCTTATTCTCTTTCTTTCCCTTTTCTTTTGTCTCTCCCTTTTCCTTTGTCTCTCCTTTATCCTCTTTATCTCCCTTATTCTCTTTCTTTCCCTTTTCTTTTGTCTCTCCCTTTTCCTTTGTCTCTCCTTTATCCTCTTTATCTCCCTTATTCTCTTTCTTTCCCTTTTCTTTTGTCTCTCCCTTTTCCTTTGTCTCTCCTTTATCCTCTTTATCTCCCTTATTCTCTTTCTTTCCCTTTTCTTTTGTCTCTTCCTTTTCCTTTTTCTCTCCTTTATCCTCTTTATCTCCCTTATTCTCTTTCTTTCCCTTTTCCTTTGTCTCTCCTTTATCCTCTTTATCTCCCTTATTCTCTTTCTTTCCCTTTTCTTTTGTCTCTCCCTTTTCCTTTGTCTCTCCTTTATCCTCTTTATCTCCCTTATTCTCTTTCTTTCCCTTTTCTTTTGTCTCTTCCTTTTCCTTTGTCTCTCCTTTATCCTCTTTATCTCCCTTATTCTCTTTCTTTCCCTTTTCTTTTGTCTCTTCCTTTTCCTTTTTCTCTCCTTTATCCTCTTTATCTCCCTTATTCTCTTTCTTTCCCTTTTCTTTTGTCTCTCCCTTTTCCTTTGTCTCTCCTTTATCCTCTTTATCTCCCTTATTCTCTTTCTTTCCCTTTTCTTTTGTCTCTCCCTTTTCCTTTGTCTCTCCTTTATCCTCTTTATCTCCCTTATTCTCTTTCTTTCCCTTTTCTTTTGTCTCTCCCTTTTCCTTTGTCTCTCCTTTATCCTCTTTATCTCCCTTATTCTCTTTCTTTCCCTTTTCTTTTGTCTCTTCCTTTTCCTTTTTCTCTCCTTTATCCTCTTTATCTCCCTTATTCTCTTTCTTTCCCTTTTCCTTTGTCTCTCCCTTATCCTCTTTCTTTCCCCTTTCCTTTGTCTCTCCCTTTTCTTTTGTCTCTTCCTTTATTTCATTTTTGTTAAATCCGAGAAATGAATTAAATCCTTCCATTTCCATCAATTCTCGTAACTTTTCAGCCGACACATTGCCAAACAGTGCGATTTTCTTTGCATTTTTCTCAAATTCCTTTGGCTTACATTTTCCCTCCAAATAATCAACCGCCCCTTTGGCAGACATTCGCTTTTCCGGATCAATGCTTAACATATTCTAAATATTCAATTACAATTCGTGAAAGTTTTGAGTTAGTTCGTATTTTTTCGAATCTGTCTGTGATAGCTTTGAGTGAGTTTTGGCATGGATACATTTTTGTGGACAATAAATTCTTCCAAATTTTTGGTTTTTTATTAAATACATTTTGTACATTTTGCCATTGCTTACCACCGAAAGGAACACAATCTCTGGCATTTCTGTCCAAATGGAGAGAATGTCCACAATTACTTGCCAATAAGTTTTCCACCAATCTTTCTCTCCAAGATGAGCACATTCGAATGGTAGTCTCATCCGTTCCAGAAAAACACGTTTGGCATTGGCATTTTGTTTGTCCATTGCTTTTCCATGCTTCGCGAATAACTGTGAAATCAATGAATGATCAAATGCATTTTAATTTCAACATTATTAATAACTTTTTTTTTGTTTACTTCTTTCGTCGAATTTAATTTTGCGCACCGAAACAATTGGCCAATCATTGTAACTTTGTCAAATGTTTGGTCCAGTTGCTTCCATTTTCTTTTTGGTATTAGTAAAAGTTGAAAAATCGTAATTCCCGCTGACCAAATATCCATTTTTGGATTGACCTGAGGGAAAATATTAATCATAGGGCCCAGAATAAAAAACACACAAAACAACTTTTATAGGTTTTCTTATGCGCTGAAAACGATTAAGCAATCAAAAATTTTGGCGCGCTTCAACTTTAAACCGGTTTTTGAACCGGTTCAAAATTCGAAAATTTGAGTGAAAAGGGGGGCTCTTGACCCTTTAAAACGGTCAAATTGGGACAAATTTGGTATCAATCGAAAGCTCTTGACGAGCTTAGTCTAAAATCAGGGAATGAAGTTGAACGGACGCCATCTGGCAATGATAGGTTTTTGAATCGGTTCAAAATCAATGAAGATTTGGCGAACTACAAATAAAAAAAAAATTTCTTTTTGCTTATTGCGCTAAAAAACCGCCGCACACTCGACTACGGCGGCCAGTAGGTGGGGCGAGACTACGGGCTACGGAAGAAGTCCGCGCGTGATCCGCAGGCGGTTGACTGATTGGCGGGGGCCCTTCGTGCCCCCGCAGTCAACCGCCTGTGGCGCTCGTCAGACTGCTTCCTCCGCCCTCCGTCTCGCCCCACTACTTGCTCCGTCTTCGCATGCTCCCTTTTGCGAAAATTTACTTAATTTTGTTTATCCATTTTTTCTTTGGTACTGAAGTGTCCATAAAAATAAATTAAAATTAAAAAGCCCAATTTTCTTAATTTTTCGAATTTTGAACCGGTTCAAAAACCGGTTTAAAGTTGAAGCGCGCCAAAATTTTTGATTGCTTAATCATTTTCAGCGTATAAGAAAACCTATAAAAGTTGTTTTGTGTGCTTTTGAGTCTGGGCCCTATGATTAATATTTACCGACCTGAGATATGTAATTTTTGCAAAAAAATTTTTAAATTATGTGTTTAACACTTTAAATAACCTCAATTACATCGCCCTCCTCCAAAGGTAAATTCTGAAATATTAATTAGTTACATAACGGTATTATTTGTAAATTAATTATTTCAATTTACAATTTTCAAAAAATTCCAATGAAAATTATCAAAACGGGAAATAATTAAAAAATAAGGTTCTTACTTGAAGCAGCTCGGGTGCAGTAAAGTCTAGTGTGCAATAAATTTCTCCCTTTTTTTCTTTATCCGAATGTAAAACGAATCCTTCAAAGTTTCTTACATTTTTTAATTTATGTATTTTATAATTTTAAAAATTTTAATAAATGTAATATTATTTTATAAAATTACCATCAAAACCGGTCAATTTATACTTCGAAGGAAGAATCGTTCTTTCAAATACCATCACATTACTTGGTTTGAAATCCAAGTGAATGCCAACTAATAATTTAATATTTTACATATACAAAGTTCGAATGACATATTAAATGTTTTTTCAAATAAAGTTGATAATAAATTTTTTGAATTTATTTTTAAAGCTTTATCTTCTTAATTACCCTTGTGCAGTTCAACCAGCGTTTTCATAATATTTATAACTATGCTTTTAACACTTTTTGTTGGAAAATCTTTTTTTACATGGGCAAATTCTTCATTTAAATCTCTTTCTCCAAGCTCCAATATGGTCAAATAGCCTTTTTTGATTTGTCTTTGTTCGTCAATAATCCCACTAAAATTACAAATAATTATTGAATATCTTTCGGTTTTCTTATTTTTTAAAATTGTCAGTTTTTTTGTGAAACTTTTTTTGTGCTATGTATCATATTATTCTAATTATGCTTAATTTTCTAATTCCAGTTTTTGAGCTAAATTAGTCATTAATTTCTTAGCATTTTTACGCATTTTTTGGCAAAATTATTTTTCTATTAAATATATTAAATGGAAAATTAATTGTTTTTTTAACAAATTACTTGTCTATTATGTTGGCAAAGTGTTCATTGTTCGGGTCAGCTTCTTTCAATTTGTTCAGAATTTCTACGCTGTTTTCATAAAGTAGTTTGTTTTTATGATCATTGCTAAAAATTTTGATGATCACACATTTGTTCTCGGGCAGATTTGCATTTTTGCCAGTAAATCCAATGTAAATCTGTAAAAATGGCACTTAAGTATGGCACACTAAACTGACTCATATTCTTATTTAAATCCAATCTTTTTTCAAAAAATCCGAATTAAAATTAGCATTTTTTGCTGCAAAACTCACTTCTCTTCCTTGTAAATTTGAAGGAGAATATTTGATTTCCACTAGCTTCTTCTGCTGTCCCGGTTTCTCTGAAGTGTATTTCAATGTTTTTTCCATTTTCTCCGTCGGAATGCCACGGCATTCAGTCGAATTTGCAGAATAAATATGGAAATAAAGTAGATCAAAAAGCAGCATCAATAATAAAGCGGAATTCATTTTCCTAGAAGTGTTGAAATGATGCGTATTAGCGAGAAAATATAATTTCTAAAATTTAGTAAAAAACAAAATTGTTAATTTTTTAATTTAGTAGTAACTTATTGAATAAAAAATTGGCTTTTGAATTGCATTTGAAAAATTCACTTTAATTTGAGCCAAAAAAGCCTGGACCTGGCCTAATTGGCAAAATTGAAGTGATCACTCAAAAGGACCAATTCAATAATTCACTATAATTTGCCAAATTGAAGTGATCACTCAAAAGGACCAATTCAATAATTCACTATAATTTGCCATGAGCCTCATTTACATATTCGTCATCATCATTATCATCATCACCAATTGCTGGTCATCGATTCATTCACAGAAAATGACGGCACAACCGGCGAAAGTTGGGCTGGCCCCAATTTGGCCACATTTGCCCCCTTCGGCACCGTCGTCGATGTCCAATTGAGTCACAATGGTCCCACGTTCGCACCCATCCCGCGTCAGTACCATCCATAAAAAAAAATTTTTTTGTATGTGAATACCCCAATTTTGGGAACCAGAATTCGGGAATTGGACACAATTTAACTTGCCCAGCAGGCAGTCCAAAAACGTCGGAAAGGAACCGGCATAATTTTCTGAACACTTTTGCTGTTGGTGGCCCCGAAAAATTCCATAGGGGCCGATGGCCGGGAAAAGGTCGCCAACTGAGCGCAGAAAACGGCATTCGCTCGGTGAAAGAATTGGTGAACGGAAGCGAGAGTAATCGAACAGGTCCTCGTCATTGGCCGAAGCGGAGGTGTCAGACGGTGAGAAGTGGGAGAGAGTGGACGGCAGTGAAGCAGAGGAATGGTAAGAGTGCAAATTTTTTGAGTGATAAATTGATAAAGAAAATTTTCGAGAATTGGGTGAACCAATCGTTCTCGAGAAGAGGCGGGGGCGGGAGATAAAGGATTCGATAAAACGAATTGCGGCTTTTTTGGCCCCCATAATTATGGGTAACGGAATCCCATAATTAAAAATCCACGTAATTTTGGGTTACGAATTTCAATAATTGAATCCCAGTTCGTCCAACCCTGATCCCGGGTCCTGTTCATCTTATCCTGGCCAAGCTGAAGTGTTCGTCAACAAATTTGACAAAAGCGCTCTCCACCGCTTCTCGGCGGACAAACTGTCGCACTTCCAAAATGCCAAAAAACGGTGCCAATTTTTCCAAATTTGAATTCACGAAAAAACACCTCGGATGGCCTGAACAGTGCGTCCAACTGTTGCCGGTCCATCGTTGGCGAGCTGTACAGCTGCCGATAGGTGTGCTTGTTCCACCGCATCACCACGCTTTTTGGGCGCAAAAGCAATGCATTTTTCACCGGCGGCGCCTATCGGCACCACCGGACCCCCCTTTTCCCCAAAAATTTTACGGAAAAAATGCGCACAAAAAAATTCAAATGACCATCATAACAAAAAAATTATTGGTAAAAATTGATTTTATGAAAAATATAAACCATTTGAATAAATTTTAATCATTTTCACTGCATATGATAAAATTATTAAATGTCCTTCAATTTGGTGGAGTTTTTCCCTTATTCCTTGGGAACCGGTCCCCCCGTCCTTGGAAAGGGAGTTTGTCCGATCCGAACCCTGTTTTAGTATTATTCAAAGGCTCATGACGGGGAGAAACTTTTTCTAAGAAAAAGGTTAAGCATTTAGAACAGGGCTGGGCGTAATTACGGATTACGGGTTACGGATTACGGAAATCACGGCCTTTTTGGAGTTACGGATTACGGGTTACGGATTTTTGGGATTATTCCGTAATTTTGATCCGTAACTAGTACTTTTGGATTATTTTTCGAGACGATTTCTTGTAAATAATAAAATGAATTTTTTTTATATTTTTATTCAAAGAGCTACACGTATTTCGATTTACCTATTTAGAAATTAAAAATCAAATTTATTTTTTTACAATTTGGTGTTGGTAAGGCTGCTACCAAATTTTTGTATTTTGCCTAGAAAATAGAGGCATCCCTTTTTTGTCGCATCTATTTTTCCTCACTCTCCGGCGCTGAAATTTTTTAAATAACACTAAAAAAATTTGGCCAAAAAAAGTTCTTCGGATTCCCTAACCCCCAAAATTTTTTTCTGGCTATTGTTTCTTATCACTGTTCAAATAACTCTATACATAAATCCAATTATAATGATCAGACTTACAAAAAATTTTCAAAATGAACCCTAAGGATTCAAAATATGTTTTTTTCATACATAAAATTATAATTTCTTTGTAAAATTGAATAAAAAATAGAAAAAATACATCACGCAAATCTGTTCTTGATTTATTAATTCACTATTTAAAAAAAATTTCAAAATTTCTGACAAAAATTGATTTTTTAAAATTACGGATTACGGTTTACGGATTACGCCAAATTACGGCCTTTTTGGACCTCCGTAATGACGGATTACGGATGGCCGTAACTGAAAAAAACGCCGTAATTACGGATTACGGATTTCCGTAATTGAAAATCAGTTACGCCCAGCCCTGATTTAGAAGCACCATAAAAAAGTTATGTCTTTAAATTTACATTTGCAAAGTCTCCTCGTCAAGAGCTTTCGAACTAAGATTGTAGAATTTTGTTGGGACAAAACTTAAAAATAATATTCAAACATACCCTTTTTTAATTCTGGGAAAACAATTAAAAATAGCGGCGTCGTGGAGCGGACTCGAACCTTCATCCCTTTAATATCTTTAAAAACCACATACGCACACATGCAATTTTTTTGACAAAGTTCTCATTTTCCATGCTAAACTCAAAAAAACAAAATTTATCTTTTTAAAAATCTTATTTGGTGTCAATTTTCTCAGTGTCGCATTTTCCTGAAATGAAAAACATTCTCTCGGTTTCGCATTTTGAGTGGCTCATTTTTAGGGAGCTGTCAAAACGCTGATGCGTCGAAATGCCGACTAAGCTAAAATTAATCGAAATGCCGATACTTTTAAAATTAGTATAAATATGTGAAATGTTACATTTTAATTAATTTTAAATACGAAATTTATTAAATAATTTATTAGAATCGCAGAGTCAGGTAAATGTCAACTCGTATAAATGCACCATTTTAAGGGTTACAGTTGCCTTTTGTACGAGTTGTAATGACACCATAAATCTTTTTTATTGGAGAAAAGAAAATTGATTTAAATTTTTGTATTTTAAAAATTTTTAGAGGAATGATTTTTAAACTATTTTTAAAATCGTCGTCATTTCGACTAATTTTAGCTTATTCGGCATTTCGACGCTTGTGGGCCTCCGTTTTTTGAAGATATTTTAGAATTTTTTCCCCAAGGTAAAGTAAGGGTTTTCAGGTCGTGAAATCAACGTTCTTTGTGTGGGTTAGAAACTTCCCAACCCCTATGAATTTTTTTCGAAGTTTTTCATGATTTTCAATGTGTAGGTTTCGGTCTGCTTGCCGACACTCCCGGAGGAGGGAGTTGATCCGGCGCAAACTGTCCCTTCGTCTAAATAGGGCACAGAAATCGTCTCATCATCTGTTGCCGGATGCAGGGCTCTTCAAAGGAAGCGAAGCTAGATGGCATATCAGTTAGGAGAGTGTGATAGCGATGAGAAACCATCGCTGATTGAGTTGGCAAAGTTGCAGTTTCAACTGACATGAGTTCGGCTCCTTACTGGAGGTCTCCCTGCCGTTTTTTGAACTTCTTTAACACCTCATGGATGGGCACTGTCAGGTCGAGCTTTTTTTGAAGAAAGTGCACGGCTTTCTCCCGCTCCAGAGCCCCTTTGTTAATGTAGCCGAACAGTAGCTAGGCTATTTCGGAATTATCGGGAGGGGCTGGGACAGTGTATGGCAGCGGATGTGTCAGTTTGGCTAGTGCCGGTGTTTGAAGACGATCTCTGCCTCTGCTGCCACTCTTCGTATATTTGGCCGGTCTGATATATCCTCTGCGTGGACCTTTTTTTCGGGCGGTAAATATGATCGGCATATATCTTCATTGCCGGATTCTTATTTCCATAATTTTTTTTAAAGATCAGTCGCCATTAAATACAACTTTTTATGGTATTTGCCAAAGGAAAAAAAAATATTTTTGAACTGGGAAATTAAAAGTAGTTCAATCAAAAAATTTTAGAACAATTTTTCAGTAAAGAAATTCTCGTTCTCTGTTTTAGTTTCTTTTAGAAACATCTTTAATCGACGGTTGTAATGGGGCTGATGGCTTTTCAAATAAACGGCGATCATTTTGATTTTGCTTTAAGTCGGTCACTGGCGTTTGAAAATTGTTTGGCATTGGCCAAATACATTTTGGACAAAAGTCCTTGATAAATTGGTGGCGGAAAATGCTGCTGGTGAACAACAACATCCAACTGGACAACACCGAAGTGCACAAGTCGTTGATCCACGGGTATTGAGTGAATGTAATCGATGCATAGCCATACAAAAAACCGGCGCCCATAATAATCTTAAAAATATAAAATTAAAAATGTTTTGAATTTAATATGTTTAACCAAAAAAACTGAGACAAAAGCGTGGCCAGCAAAAGTGAGAAGGGCGTAAATCAGCAATTTCTTCTCAATGACGTCATTTCCATTTTGAGAATTTTGTTGGTGCACTTTTTTGCTTCTTCTATAGGCAATTAGCGTTGACACATTGACCAAAAGCGACAAGAGCAAGAAAATGACAGAAGTAAGCGATTTCATGCCGTTGAGATAGCCAATGAATGAGTAATCCTAAAAAGTTGCAAAATTTAATAATATATCCACTTTTACTTCGACCTTCAGTCGACTAGTTAGGACGGTCTAAGCTAAGACCAAGTCTAGCTAAAACCAAGTTAAGCTTAGCTGATGCTTAAGCCTATGTGTAGGCCAAAGATTAGCCGTATGCCTCGACCTTCAGCATACCATTTCAATTTCGCGGATGAAAAATCCGTCGCTTTCCCTTTCATAGGCCATTGGAGTGACGTTCATTTTCATAATTGGCAAACAGCATAGCAATGGCACAACCAACACAATCAGTGCCAATATTATCAAAAATGATTGCTTTTCCCAAATCTGAAAGATTTTTCTTTAAATCAAAATATAAATTATGTAATTTTTTTAATAATTAAAAACCCTTTTCTGTTTGAGTGGAAATGCAATTGCAGTGAAACGATTCATCAGAATGAGAAAGGTGGCAATGTTTGAGGCTTGGAAAGCAACTGTTGATGCAAAATAAAAACACAGAACGATGGCCCAGCCGGGCATCATACGGTAAATGGGCAGCAATTGTTGGCCAAACAAAGCAGGGATACGGTTACCGTAACTTGAAGAGAGCATCAACAGAATGTCCTGAACATTTGAATACTTTCGCTTGAAAATTAACAAAATAACAAGAAAAGAGAAATTTTAAAATTTAGTGCATTAAACCTTGGGGTTTATGCATTTTAATAATTATTTGAATATTTAGCATTGAACTTAAATTGGGATAAAATTTAATTGGGAAGTTAAAGCGCTGGGGCGACAGGCGCCACGGGGAAAACTTGGTCCGATTTATTAATAGATTTGTAATAAGTTAAGGTATATTTTAGAATATTTATGGAAAACATGGGTTAATAATGAAATTTTTAAAGGAATTTTTAAAATTGGTTAGTAAATTAGAGCCTTTTTTGATAAATTCAGCAAAATATTTTCGGTAATTTAGTTTAAAATTCCTTTTACTCACTGCAATTGCTCGGACGCAGAACAATTTGTAGAAGGACAGCTGCCCAAATTGTTTATGTCTTATGATTGTCACCATTTCCAAAATGTACAAAATGGTCGAAGGAATTGCCATTGAAAAGGCAAAATAATAAAACAAATTTCTGTTTTTGCCCATCCAATTGTTTATGGTGTCCATTTTTTATATTAATTAATGATATTTTATTGTTGAAATAATGTGAATTATTCGTAAAACATTCCTTTAAATATTGCTAATTTAATTCACGGTTAGTTATTCAAATTATCAGTTTCTTTCGTGAAATGGTCAATTAGTCAATTTTAAGTAAAAGCACAGTAAAAAAAAATTATATATTATAATAAACGGACAAAAAATCTGTGCCTAAATGTAATTGTAACGTATGTCGAAAAGAGCATGCCAAATTAGGGGGGAATCGAGGTAATAATCATAATTTGTAAATTTTTTTTATTAAATATTACTTCAATGAAAGAATTAAATACTGAGAAAAAGGAAATTTAAATATCAAAAAAGGCAAAATAAAGGAAAAAAATTTTAATACAAACAAATTTGAAGGAAAAGAGAAATCGACGTGAAAATTGCACAAAAGTTGGGACCACATACATTTTTGTTGTATTATTACTAAGAATAGAAAAGAAATGATAATAATTAATTTAATTCATGCTTATTTTATTAAGATGCCGATGTTTATTCAAGTCGGCAAAAAATTAGGCAAAAATTGAAACGGAAATATAACGAAAGGTGGCAAAGATAACTAAAAAAGTAAACTAAGTTAATTTAATTTTTTTGGACTTAAGACAGTTAAGCAAATTAATTACCTTACCCCTTTGATTATTATATACGAAAGAATGGCATTAATTTTTGCTTGATATGAAAAATTTTGCCTTCATTTAATTTTTTTTTTTTGATTAATTTTCGATTACAAACACCTGCTGTTTGTTTCAATTGTACCCAAAAAGTACAAAAGATGTCATTATTTGGATTATTATGAAAAAATGTAGATTTTGAGTAAAAATTATAGGGGGTTTTTTAAATCAAAAAGTGTGTTGATGATCTTTTTTATGTCCAGGATCAAGTTGATCAGATCACTCACTCTTTCATTGTAATAGACACCGACAAAACACTCTGAAATTTGAGGAAAATTTTAATTAAGATGCAAACACAAAAATAAAAACTGAAATTAATAAAACATAGTTTTTTTTTTGGGTCCCAAATCTCAGTGCTCTCCAATCCATTATTGCAAATTAAAATTATTTTAAGAAATGTTTTTGATTACACCACTATGATAAAGGTACAAAAGCCAACCACTCTGTTGATAGTTTGGAGAATGATCAGTGATCACTGTCTTAACAACAAATCCAAAAATGAGGGGAAATGTAAATTTGCGGATCACCAAAAACTCAGAATTACCAATCAATACAATCATTTTATCAGTGCCTATTTGCAAAAAGGAAATCAATCGAAAAAATGAATGGGAAAACTTTTTGATGAAATTGGCCAATGTTCTCGGCTTAAAAGTTTGTACAATAACAAAATGGAAAAAACAATTGGGCATTGATGTGGAGAAGAAGCACACGGACGAGGAGAGAATGGCAAAATTGGAGGATATATTACAAAATAAAGAGGCAAAATCCGAAAATGGCCAATTTTCCTGTTACAAACAGTGGGATTTCCATGCCCGGATTGACCGGCTCACAATTTCCCAAGGCAGCGTAAGCCACTTTTATTAACGGGTTTTGCATCAATTTTTTTTTTTTTGCGATTATTGGTAAAAAATGACATTTTTTAATTTTGGGATCCGATACGACTCACAATGTTTTTGAAAAGATCTACGTTTTGTCATTATTTGTTTTTAAATATTAACTCATAAAATTATAATTAGTAGTGCTTATAGGAATTCGCTTTTTAGGCACTAAAATAATTTATTCCATTTGCGAGGAGGGCTACAAAATTTAATCTAATTGATAAAGAAATCATTAAAATTAATTAATTAATTCAATTTAAAACCAAAATTAAACTCCTTAACGTATAAAATGACCGGCAAAGTGAATTGTCTCTTTAATTAAAGATATTATATATTTTCATGGTGATTTTTTATTGATCATTGACCTCATTCTTATATTTACTCGAGGACGATTTAATAATCTATGACATGTCCGCAGAGTAAGTGGATTACTCCTTTTTTTGCATAAATAATTAATCAAAAAACTTCATTTTAGTTATTTTCAATTTTAAATAAATTTATTAAATATATTTAAGTTTTTCGAATAAGGAAAAATTTTAAACCAGAAAATTTTACCAAGAAAAATTTATGGAATCAATTTTTGTGAAAAAATAATGATTGGCGTAAATCGCAGTTACCGTATTTTCTCTAATTATATGCCAGTCTCCATTAATCTGCCAGCCTCCAATTATCTTCTACCCCTTTCGAACAAGGTTTAATTTAATTTAATTTAATTTATCGAGCAAACCAAAGGCACATTAGTGCTCTTACATGGCGCAAAATAAAACAAACAAATAAAGTTGATCAAATAAAAAATACAAAATGAAAACCGTAATAAAAATAAAATTAAAATAAATCAAAATTAAAATTCACAGGTAATTATATGAAATGTAAACATGGCACATGAATATTCCTACTCAGAACTCATTGCTTTTAGCAAACCCCTGAATTCCTTTGCCTTATTAATTTGCACCGCTACCACTGGAAGATTATTCCAGTTTTTTACTATTCTATTAAAAAAATTATTTTGAGTTTTGGCCGTGTGGCGCTTTACTCGTAAAAGTAAAGGCCTCCTGGGCCTTTCTGAGAAAAAGAAACTTTTTCCAGCATCAAGGCTGGTAAACCCTTTAATTATTTTAAAAGCTGTTGTCAAATCATTGATTTTTCTTCTTTCTTCCAATTTGTGTAATTCGTGATTTTTAGTCTTTCCCAATATTTTTTGTAAATGAAACCACATTTTCTAAATGCTTTTCTTGTGAAAAATTTTTGAACACGTTCAATTTTGTCAATATCTTTTTTTAAATTAGGGTTCCAAACTTCTGTGGCATATTCTAATTGAGGTCGTACAAAAGTTTTATAAGCTGCGGTTATAGTCTTAATTTCTCTGGTTTTTAAAACTCTCAAAATTTGGAAAATTCGAAGATATGCGTTTCGTACAATTTTGCTAATATGTTCTGAAAAATTAAGTTTCGAGTCAATTATAATCCCTAAGTCACGAACATTATCCGATTCTGAAATCTTTTTTGAGTTAATAAAATATTCTTTTTTCATGTTATTTTTCCCTAAATAAAGAACAAAACATTTTTATTCTCAATTGAAATTCTATCCTCGCAAGCCCATAACAAATAATATTTCTTTACAATTATGAGTCGATTGGTGAATGATTTGTGGTTTTATAGCAGCGGTTACCCCGCATTTTCGGCCCGTTTTTTTGAATTTTTGCGGCGCAAACCAAACCGGGAAATTGCGGCACGACATTTGTGGCTTCCTTAAAAATTTCAAATTTGATCATAAAGAAATCAAAAAAAAAACCAATAAAACAAATTTTTTTCCAATGGCTTGCTCAAGGCCCAACGAGCATCATTTTAAAAAATGCTGAAACTACTGTTGTATATGCACCTAACAAATAAGAGAGCATGAGAGCCAGAAGCAGGGATGGCATTCCGAGGCCCCAAAAATGTTAATCGAAAATCGAAATTCCGAGGTCCAAAATAAAAAGTTGAAGATGAAATTTAAAAAATATGGTTCTTGCTTGAAAAAATGTTCAGTGATTTTCATCAGAAACTATTTTAGAACGTTTTTGGGAAAGGGAATTTTCGGGGCGCGTTTTTTCCAAAAAATGAAATTTCCGACTTTTTACCAAATTATTCGGAAATCGGAATTCCGTGCCATCCCTGGTGCAGACAACGAAAATGTTCTAACTGATAATAAGAAGATAAGAAGGAAAACAAATGAGACGAAAATGTGAAAAAGGATAAAGGATATGAAATAATGATATAGGAACAGTGAGGGCACCCGAAGAATTTTTTTGCTCCGGGCCAAAAATTTTTTTCTCTAGTGTCATTTTTCAAAATTTTTAGCGCACGGGCGAAATTTGCGCCAAAAATAACAAATTTTGCCGTTTTGGGTCAAATTTCAAAACCAATGGTCCATGTGCGGCGCGGGGAAATTTTTGGAAATTTTAGGGAAAGGGCATAAAATTGTAAGATGATATAAGGGACCAAAAGATTAATGAGGACAAATTTCTAAAAATATAATGGAGTATTTTGCTTAGTTCCCAAATATCAATTTTCTTTTTTCTCGAAATTGAATTATTGGTCGCAAAATTCTTTTCGTTTCTCCAACTTTTTCAGAAAGCGTTGCAAACTCTTCTCAACATTTAATAAATTTTCAATGATAAGTTTCAGTTTTTTCTCTGCCTTTTTCCTTTTCTTTTCCCTTTTCTCTTTCTTTGTCTCTCCCTTTTCCTTTGTCTCTCCCTTATCCTCTTTCTCTCCCTTTTCTTTTGTCTCTTCCTTTATTTCATTTTTCTTAAATCCGAGAAATGATTTAAATCCTTCCATTTCCATCATTTCTCGCAACTTTTCAGCGGACACATCGCCAAACAATGCGATTTTCTCTGCGTTTTTTTCGAATTTCTTTGGCTTACACTTTCCCTCCAAATAATCAACCGCCCCTTGGGCACTCATTCTCTTTTCCGGCTCAATGTCTAACATATTCTAAAATATTCTATTAAAATTCGTGAAAGTTTTGAATTTTTCAAAACAAGTATTTGATTTCTTGATATATTTTTTGCCAAAAATGGATTTAAACCGGGTTAAAAACCGGTTTAAACGCTTTGCCGCGCAGCTTTTTTGATGGCTTATTGTTAGCTGTTTTAGCACCAAGAAAACCTATAAAAGTGTTTTTATGCAATTTGGAGTCTGGGACCTATGATGAATATTTATTTACCAAATACCCAAATACTTTATCTCTGTTTTTTTAAATATATTTTATGTGTACATTTTGCCATTGCTTACCACCGAAAGGAACACAATCTCTGGCATTTCTGTCCAAATGGAGAGAATGTCCTCAATTACTTGCCAATAAATTTCCCACCAATCTTTTGATCCATGAAAACGACAATAAAATGGTAGCTTCATCGGATCAATAAGAATTTGATTGGCATTGGCATTTTCTTTGTCCAATGCTTTTCCATGCTTCGCGAATAACTGTGAAATATTGAATGATCAATTTCTGCATTATTAATAGGCAGGGAACGGATTTTTAGGTTTTCACCTATTTTTTTTGCAGATAGCATATGCTGAGAGATAAGCGCAAAAAAACACATTTTCTTCGATCAATTTTCGATTTAGGGCGACTTTTTAGCAACTATTTACAACTATTTCTGCTTTTCTACAAAAAAATTATTATGAAAAAAGCAATAAAAAAACAAAAATGCACCCCTAAGAAATCAACTTTTCAAAAAAAACAATTCAAAAATACACCCCCAGTAATCGACCTTTCAAAAAGCAAAAATCCTGGCCATGATTTGACGGAAAATGAAAAAATTTTACGCCTGAAAATCTTAAAATATGTTTAATTTACAATTATTCAACCGAAATGGATAAAAAATGAGTCAATTTGGAAATTCATGATTT